>JAFVLL020028837.1:25302-63991 GCA_021397915.2 Tor tambroides | reverse complement strand
AATCCGATATTACAAAACCGATATCCGATTATGGTAAAATGCTTAAATATCGGGAAAAATATCGGTAAATCGATATATCGGTCGATCTCTACTCAAAACTGTCGTTAGTCTAAAAACAGCTTATATTGAAGGCAGTCTGCCAAAACGACAGCTTGTGGAATGTTCTACTCTATGATGTAATAGTGTGGATAAGCACCACCTCCGCAGAAAAAGATCAACGCCTGTTTCAACATCGCTGCCTGTTTAGCCCTGCCCACCGATTTGCGCATGTAGTGTTTACGAGAGAGGCGAACGTGCAGGTCTACGCAGAAACCAAACGATAAAGATGGCTCTGAAGACAACAAGATGCTGTGCAGTGCCAATTTGTGGAAAAACATTGTTTGCGTTGCCTTCCTTCTGATCCCAACATTAGGAAAGAGTGAATGAACTTTATTTTTAATGAAGATCCAGTCGCGTCAGTAAGAACTTGGTCCTTTGTTCACTTAATATTACCGCAGATTCGTTTACAAACAAGGCACAATTCGACACGGGATTTTCAAAAAGATTGAAACTAAAAGACGATGCTGTGCCGACAAGTGTGAGTAACTTTTTATTACGTAGTCACTATTGCTTTGTCTCTTCTTACAGATCGTTTGATATGTATTGAGTTATTTATGCGTTTTTGACCTAAATCACAGCAGCGTCCATCTATGAGAAATTTACACTGTCAAACGTGCACAACTATTAGCCAATCATAGCAGTGGGCGTTTACTTCCGAGTCTACAATCCGCCATGCTTATTCAAACAGAGCGTTCGGATGAGAAAATTACTTCTAAATTATGATGTTTTTTGATGTAAAAATCTTGATAACATTATAAGTGGACCTCAGAGAACAGTACAAAATAAAAAACAAAGGCAGTTCATGATCACTTTAAACAATCTGCAAGCATGACGTACCTTGCCAGGCAGGTGGCGAAGGCAGATTCGGGTACGTGTGGCCCCCATACTGGTAGGAGCCCATTGCACTTTGTGTTGGCATTTTGTAGTGCGGCACTGTCCCATTCCTCACGCCCTCTGGCAAGCCTGATCCAGACCAACAGAGAGAAAATTAAGAAATAAGTGAAATGATAAAATCGTCCTTAAAGCGTTCACCCAAAAACGAAAATTCTGTCATCAATTACTCATCCTCAGTTGACGGTAGCCACAGTATTTTTTTTCCATACTATGGAAGTCAATGGCTACTGTCAACTGTTTGGTTACCAACATTCTTTTGTGTTCAACAGAAGAAAGAAACTCATTCAGGTTTGGAAGAATTTGGGGGTGAGTAAATAACAGAATTGTCATTCTGAGTGAAATATTCCTTTAATCAAATCCATTGCAGTTTTACGCACCTGACAGCAGCAAGGTGACAGTCATAGTGGACAATGTTAAAGTGTGAGACAGTGCTGTAGCCCTGCTGCTTGCGGGGTTTGTTCTCGAACTCCTCAAGGGGCACACGCTTTGTAAATGTGTAGATGCCCAGAACTTTGGTAGGCTGTGGGGTACAATGTATGTTCAAGTATCAGACAATGAAAAGGTTGGACATTAAGGTCTACAGCTAAATATAGCGTCATTGGTAGATAAACGGACCTGGAACTTGTAGCCCTCTCTACAAATACAGCAAGTCAACCCAGGTTCTTCGATGAGCTCCTCCATCTGTTTAAGCAGGGACGTCTTGGTCACCACCTGACCCTTCTCATTGGTCTAAAACAAAGCGAAAAACAGAAAGATTTGAATTCAAAGTCCATTTTTTCTGGTTTATACATCAAGCTTCTGTCTATATATGGAACTCACTGTCATTCCCAGTGTGCCGAGAGCTTTTTGTCTCATCGCCATGGCCATGCGTTTCTTCTCCGCTCGAGTCTCCCTTCGGGCAGCGTCAATCTTTAGGTTAACCTCTGCGTGTTCTCTTAGTGCCTCCAGAAGATTCTCTGCTAAAGTGCCAATACCCTCGTCACTGGACACCTGCTCCAGCTTGTGCAAATTTGTTATTGAATCTGTTCCGATTAGCATCTGTAAAAAGAGGAGAAGAGACGGTTTAATTTGTTAGTTGTCTGTGTACAGGGATACTGCATGAAATAATTAAAAAAAACAAAAAAAACTAGTGATAAAGTGTTACCTGTGTAGGGGGGTGCTGGGTGGCCAGACCACGCAGCAGTCTTAGGATGAACGGAAGGGCTGGTCGAGCAAGGAACTTCTTCCAAACATCTGCATCCAGGCTGCAAAATAATATTTATATTTTAGGTAATCACTTTATAACAGTAATGTTTTTGGATGAGGTAGATGCATTTTTATTGCCAATCTTGTTTTATATTTTTTATTAGTTCAAAAATAATAAATAAATACAATAATATTTAATTTATATTGTATAAATGAAAAAATATAAATAAATAACTTGTTTTCAAACTAATAAATATAAAAAACTAATACAAAAAAAGAGATAATACTAAATATATATCTATAAAATATATTTTACCCATATCCAGAAATACACATACACATATATATTTTTGAAAAATCAATGATTGAAATTTTTTTTTAAATTTTTTTTTATAAAAAAAAATGTAATTTATTTATTTATATATATATATATATATATATAAAATTACATTAATAAAAAAAATCATTAATACATATATTTACTATAAATTATAATTACAGAATAATAAATTAATAAATATGTTAGTGTAATTGAATAAATACAAATAAATGAATAAAAATATTAAAACAAAATAAATAAATATATCTCTAAATATAATTTATAATATCTACAAAAAGTATTTTAGGATATGGATAAAATATACTATATTATATAAATGCATATACCAGTATTTATTATGAATAAAAATGAACATTATATTAAAATGTAATATATTAAAAGTATTTATATGAAAGTATTTTTTATAAATATACTATAAAAATATATAAAAATGTATTACAAATATATAAATAAACACTATATACTTATTATAATACAATATGTCATACTTCTTAGCACAGGGGATATGTTTCTTCATATAGTCCAGAGCACTCTGGGTGATGCCCTTCTGCAAGATGAGGTCTTTCAGTTGATGGCCATTACTATTATTCTTGATTCCAGCAGCTATTTTACAGAAGCAGTCCAGAAAGACCTTGTCATCTGCACTGTGCTCCTCATCATACCTGTATGTGAAAACAAATTATGTTTAATGCAGCGAAATTTCCATATTTGTTACAAAGAGAAGTCAGAGTTCCAGGTTATAGAGATGAGCAAACTCCATACTTGTCGAAGTTGCAGCAGGGTTTAAAGCGCTCGACCAGGATGTGCATCTTCTCTAGTTCACCGAAGGACAGGTAAGGGATGATGCGGAGCAGGCCCTGTAGGACACTGGGATTGGAACGCACAAACAGTGTGTTGATCTGGTCTAGCAGCATCACCAGCTGGTCCTTATCACCCGTCAACAGCAGGTTACCCTGGAGGAGAAACACAAAGGAGGGATATAAATACAGCTGGCTCACTTCTATTTTGTTGTAATATTCAATGCATAAATCAAAATGTCTTGCTGACCTTGTCTTCAGACACAGTCTCCGCATTGGCCTCATCCAAGATGATCTCCATTATACTAAGAACCTGCTCTGCTATGGATGCTCCTCCACTGTCCTTGCTCTCCTGCTCTGCCACTAATGCCTGAAATACAACATCCAATTACAAAATGTAATATTTAAGAGAATATTTCTCTCATCAGCAGATTCCTCTGGTATGTTACTTACCAGATTCAACGTGCCCAACATAACATTCAGTGTGTTCATCTCTGGTTTCACTAGCTGCTGTCTGTTGATTTTCACTTTCACACAATAACTGAATAACTTGAGGAGAACCTATAAAGCAAAACACGGTCATTCAAATTTTCTTCAGTTTCTGAGGAATCTGTAGAGCGTGATGAATTAGAGAGGTGAACTTCATACTCACTGTGAGAAGGTGCCTGCCCTGTTTGAAATCTTTGATTCCAGAGAGCCTGTTCAACATGCACTCCAGACCTCCACACTGTGCCATCACTCCAGCCATCTTATATACCTCCTCATCATCCTCCTCTTCATCTACACAGAGAGAAAACACCAATTACAAAAATTATGACAATTATATGAAAATAAATGACAATAATGTTAAAGGGATAGTTCACGCAAAAATGAAAATTCTGTCATAAATTACTCACCCTCATGTCATTACAAACCTATAAGACCTTTGTTCATCTTCGAAAGACAAATGAAGATATTTTTGATGAAATCCGAAAGGTTTCTGACTCTCCATAGACAACAATGCCACTGACACGTTCAAGGCCCAGAAAGGTAGTAAGGACATCATTAAAATAGTCCATGTGACATCAGTGGTTCAAATTTATGAAGCTACAAGAATACTTTTTGTGATAAAAGAAAACAAAAGTAACAAATTTATTCAACATTCTTGTAGCTTTATAGAATTAAGATTGAACCACTGATGTCGCATGGACTATTTTAATGACGTCCTTACTACCTTTCTGGGCCTTGAACATTTCAGCTACACTGCTGTCTATGCAGGGTCAGAAAGCTCTCGGATTTCATCAAAAATATCTTAAAATATCCAATGAATGAACGAAGGTCTTACAGGTTTTGAACGACATGAGCGTGAGTAATTAATGACAGAATGTTAATTTTTGGGTGAACTCTCTCTTTAAGAAAAAGTCATGCAACAAACCCAACCTGTAGTTGAGTCCAAAGACTCAATGAATTCCTCTGTTGCATCTCCCAGAAGCCCCCTCATTCTGTAGATGATCCTCATTGGCTCACCCTTTGTTGCAAGAAACAGAGTGTTTAAACCATGGTTGATATGTAAAAATAAAAATTAAGTACCTTTTATAGTCTTTAGCTAACCTCATTGGTGGGGCACCAAACCTTCTTATAGACCTCAGCAACAGACAGATCCAAACTGATGATCTTGTTATTCACAAGGAGCTGCAAAGAAAAGTCATGTTTAAAAACATATTTCAATAGAGGATCAGATAAGAGTGCCCAAACCAAGAAAAAAAGTTTTTTATTTGTTTTTAAATAATGTAAAAAACAAAAACAAAAAAAACAACCTTGTTTTCATTCATGCATGTTTCTGGTTGCACCATTTGACTTAGGCACACCTCATAAATTTTTATTATTATTATTATTATTATTATTATTATTAGGCAGTCAAACATTTTTCAAATATTTATAAAATGCAACATGCATATTTCTAAAAAATTTATAATATATACACTTGAAATAGAAATCTTTTGTAACGAATAAATGCATTATTTTAAACAAAAACTGACCCTGAACATTCGAGCCCTAGTGTAACTGACCCTAAAACCTTAATTATTTCTTTTGCTTCATTAAGGTTTAAAAATGATTTAGAAATATAATTAATGCAAAATAATGCTAAGTGAATTATTTGAAAAAGTCTTAGGACATAGTACTGATTATGTACCTCCATGCCGCTGTCATCCTCCAGTAGAGCCACAAGATCACAATCCTGGCAGATTTTGTTCTTGATGTCTCTCATGAGAGGGCCGATGCCTGGTTCATTACTGCTGTATGGGTTTCCTGGCATACGGCCCTGCAGGAAGTCCTCCTGCTGTGGGTCCTTCTCCAGCGTAACAAAGAACTCTGTCACCTCATTCTCCTCCTTCATAGACATAGATTGGAGAAATTAGTTTTACCAAAATCATTATTCCAAAATATATATGCGAATTTCAATGAAGTCTACTTACCGGATAAATGATGCTACATAACCTCTCGAAGATGAAGACAGGGGTGCGATAGTCATCCAGGTTGTACCGCTTTGCAGTTTCGATGCACACAGCCATGAATGCTTTGGTCTCAGACTCCGTCCCTACAACAGAAGATATAGCATTGAGCTGATTTGGTCTCTAATAACATCAGAGAGGACCTGAAGGCGAAGGCTGGAACCTGTAGTCATGTCTTCCAACATCTCCAACAGCATGTCTTGGGTCTCATCAATCAGTTTGGTTCTCTGGACCACCAACTTCCTTAAGCACAGGTAGCCGTTGAGGACCGTGCCAACCAAACGACTCTTAAAGTGACGCTTAATGGACTCCACCTCCACGAATGAGGACAGCAAGCCTGTAAGAGAACAAAAACGGTTAAAACAAGTCACAAGCTCTCAGGAAGTTCTCTGAGTTTAACCTGAACTTGAATGTGACACAAAAGCTAAAATTCACCTGTCAAGCTCTTGAGGGCATATCCCTGCTGTAAGTCTGTGCTCAGTGTGGCTTCTTCAAGGGCTAGAAGATGAGCAATTTCCTGAGGAACACCACACAAGTTTGGGTTTATGGAAATATCACATCTTTACAATATAACATTGTAGTATCTACAGTTTCTGATAATACCTTGGTGATGAGGTTGCCGATGTATGGTAAGACACCACGGGCAGCCAGGTAAACCTTCCAGTGAGCAGGTTTGATGAGCTTCTGGTACAAAGCCAGGTACTCTGCAGCACACTCTCCTGCGATGCTCAGCTCATCCAGATAACTGAAGAACAAACAACAAAAACTTCAGTCCAGTAAAAAATGGATTCTACATCTGAGCCTAAAATGGAAATAGCTGGTCCAAAAAGGATTGTTTTATTCATCATACGTACCTTGTTAGAAGGTCCAGAACTTGCTGTTTGCGGCTGGGGATTGTTGTTAGAGCTTCAACGATGGTGCAAGCCGCCTGTCTCGCTGCCTGGGTGGCTGGGGTGAAGAGCACCTACGAGAAGAGTCAGATTACATTAGACCACATTAAAGCAGAAAAGAATCAAGACACTCTTGTCAGTCCTTTGAGGCGAGCACGTACCTGTCTCAGCCAGTTGTTATGACCCAGTTTGAGCAGGCGAGGGAACAGGCCCTCTGATCTGGACCTCATGAATTGCTTCCACTTCCACACGTACTTCTCCATCAGGTACTGCTTCCTGATCTCAGCCTTATTCAAAGGTTTAGAGACTGTTTCCTGACCTGCGACAGACAAGAGAGCAAAATCAAGTAAACTGTTTCATGGAAATAGCCGAGAACACTGCTGATGTAGAATTTGAATATTTACATCTAGCAGGAAGGCACTTTTTCCAGGCTTCATAAGATGCCTTGGGGTCTTTTTTGAGCCAGAGCTGGGCCTGTGCGTGGATCTCGTTGTTGTATGGCTTGACTGTAGTCAGGGATTCGATGGCAGCATCCTGTTAAGAGAGTACAAGTCAGGTAAGTGCATCAAAACGTATCGATTAACACATCACCAGTACTATAAGTCTGTCTTACTTTGTTTTTCTTGCTGGTGGGGGCAGGAGGTTTGATGAGTTTCTGCAGGATCCTCAGGCACATCAGTGTAATGTTTTCCACCACCACAGGAGTCTTTATATTCACCGCCATCAAGAACAGACTTAGTGCTGAAAATGAACAGAGAGGCTTGAGTAGGAAGCACTGATATTAAAATTGGCCAGTAACTATTATGATACAGCAACAGCTTAGGGAAAAAGAAAGGTTCGGACTTTTAACTCTGGAAATCCACCACAGGACTCACCACAGCGAAGTCTGAGCTCCCAGCATCCTCCCTCCTTAGCAATGGAGTCTGTAAGAAGCAGCATTTCATACTGCAAACTACTGACCTAAATGAGAGAAGATGACAATTGTAAGAGTTAAACAGTCAAATAAGTACTACAAGATCTACCACAGGCATCAAAATCAATAGCTACATGTGATCTTTACTATGTAATAAAGACTGTTACCAGATCAGGGTTGGCCCAGTGACCTTTAAGGGCAGCCGACACCTTGGCAATAATAAGGTCATTCATCTGCTGTGTGGCTTCTGGGTGATCTCTGCAAAATACATTGACAAAAGTAGTTAACATCTTGTAAAACAAACACTATTAGCTATTCTCTTCAGAGATTTGGATATTTGTGTGTGTGTATATATACACCTGGTAAGCAAACAGACGAGCTGGCGGACCTCCTCCCTCATGGCTCCAGTGCCACGGCGCAGGTTGTACTCAAACAGTTCTCTGATGAGACCCTGCAGTACCAGGATCTGCCTGATGGCAGTGTTGGTTGCCAGCGCGCGCAGTAGAGTGATGCAGTGGCCCGTGACTGCGGACGCACAGCCGTAGCACTTGGTGGAGGACGTGTACCCGCATCCCAGCACAGACAGGGCTCGATACTGGCTGGCTGTGAAGGTAGGTTGGGTGGAGGTGCGGGATGATTTGGTAGCAGCTTCTCGCTGCTGCAGGTCATACTCCAGCAGCTCCTTACGTGACGCAAGTACTTTCTGAATGAGTAATAAAAACAGAGACTTTACAACAACCAACCATTTTATAATAAATAATACAATTATTTAATTATGATTATATTACTTAAATATTAATATTATTTTAACTTTATCTATTAAATCTATTAAACACATTTATTAAATTATTTATAATATAATAAATCATCATCATCACTAGCTGCATAAATAAATTACATAATATAAAAATGATCAACAAGATAGATTAATAAAATAAAATTAATATGAAAATAAAAATAGCAATAGCATTTTAATGATAAAAAACATTAATATTTAATTATAATTATAATGTAAATTATCATCAACACTAGACACATTAACAGCTAATTATATAATTGAAAAATAATTATGAATACTATTAAAAAAAGAAACTTAAAATAATACTAATAACAATAATAGATATTAATACAACAACAACAACAACAACAATAATAATAATAATAATAATAATAATAATTCTTATTGTTACTGTTATTTAATATTAAAATTCATTTGTTAATATATTTAAATACTTTATGATTAAATATTTACATAAAAATGCTACTAAATTTGTTGCGGTATGAACAGTATCAGGAAAATTCTCTGGAATTGTTCTCGACTACCATTCTGTTACAGTAACATCTCTATTGATCTCTAACCTGGATGATTTTGGAGAGCTCATCGAATGAAGTCTTGCAGTCTCCGCTGTATTCCTGTGCCAGCTGCTGAATGTACCGATTGACACTGGCAGTGGAGGTACCAAGACCAGCGCCTGCTCCTGTATCATCCTGTAAAGAGCCATGAAAACATGAACAACATACCCAAAACTCATTTGGGTAATTCAAGAGAGAAAAGTCATTGATCTGTCTGAAGAAGCTGACAGACTGACCTGTGGTTTCTCAGGTGCAGCCTCATTTACTTTGGACAGCAGACTCTCCAGCTGCGGCCGGTGACCCATGAGCTGGTGGTAAACACGGTCAGCCTTGTCGAGTAGAGTGTTGATGTTGGTCACAGCCTGGACACAATAAATCATTAACATATGTTTTAGTAAGTGGACCTAACTAGGTCTCTGTTTGTATCTCTTGGTTTCTGTTGTTGCTCTACACATTCCTGTTTGACATTACACAAACTACATAAACGGACATTTGTTTTTATATATTAGGTATTTATGCCTGTCATACCTTTTTCCTGTCTTCTTCATTTTCTATAGGATCCACAGCACAGCAGGGTTTTGCATACAGCATGAAGTCAAAGCGTGCATATTTACAGAAACCACAGGCATTGCACAGGAATGGGTCCTTCTCATCATAATTAATGGATCTGGAAAATTCAAAACAGACAAGTACAATCTCAATTTCAGTGAAATTCTGTCAGTTTTCTTGGGACTTTGTACAATAGTCAACCCATGCGTACCTGCACTTGTGGCACTGATACACATTCTCTCCACAGTTGCCACAGACCCCTGGATTAGCAGGGACAGAGGCGCTGCAACGAGGACACTGCAGGGTCTCCGTAGATGCTTGGTAGTTCTCATAGAAATCAGAGAATTCGATCATCAGGTTGGAGGCCACAATGGGGAGTGGGAGGTCGATCTTCACTTCAGTTTGGCCAGGGGTCAACTGCACCTTCTTAGCTTTGTGCCAGCGAGCAGGTCTGTAAAAATAAATTATTTAATCATCAAACGTCTACAAACATTGTTCCAAAAAACTGACATTTTAAGAGTCTGATTGGCATGCTCACTTGTTCTTCAGTTCTACAATAGCTTGCACGGTTCTGTTGTTGTAGTAGAGATTAATTGTGCGAACCATCTTGGTTCTCTTGAGATCGCCAATCTTCACAGTGACTTTACTAATAGTGTGGCTGCCAATCAGCTTCACCACTTGCTGAGTGGTGGTGTAACGTGTGTCCACTTTGATAGATGAGAGTTTGATGTTCTAAGAGCACAGGGAACAAAGTAGGACAATATTTAGAACCATAGCAACTACATTAACAACCATTAAAAGTGACATGTCATGAACGTCACTCACAGAGAAGGGCACTTCAGGATTGTTGCACACCAAGCAGGGATCACTCTCCAGGTAAAATCCATCAAATTCCACCAGTCCAGACAGAGTGCTGAGAAGGTAAGTGTGAAAAGATGAACAATTCAGGGGTGTTATCACATCCATGAACCAAAACAACTTCGTTCAATGAGAGCATGCTGGGAACACTTACTTGTATATGTTTGAATTGGGATGATTGGTCAAGATGTGGTTCTGTGCCCTCAAAATTTCTACAGCCTTTTGAGAATATTCTTTCAGCTGGAAAACATGGAATCAAAACATTAGTTGCAATGCAAAACACTCACACCAACATTTTAAATCTTGTAATTAACTACCCTATTACAATACCATTCAAAGCTTTTTTTATACATTTTGTTTTTTTAATTCTTTTGAAAGAAATGTGTATTCAGCAAGGACGCATTGCATTGATTTAAAAGGAACACTTACAAAGTTACAAAAGATTTCTATTTCAAATAAATGCAGCTCTTTTGAACTTTTTAATCAAAAGAAACCTGGAAACAATGTATCACAGTTTCCACAAAAGTATTGAGGAGCACAATTGTTAAATTTAATTACAATTTGAAATATATTAAAATAGAATTTTAAACTGTAATATTTCACAATACTACTGTTTTTACTGTATTTTTGATCAAATAAATGCAGCCTTTGTGATCAAAAAAAAAAAAAAAAAAAAATTAAAAATCCAATTCTATTCTGACCCCAAACTTTTGAAAGTCAGTGTATGTTCATAAATGATAAATCAAATTCTACCTAGTCATTTAATATAACATCACATATTCAAGTATCGCTACCTTCTTTTCCGTCTGAGGTGTTTTAAGGGAGAAGTATCCGAGTAGGTCCACAAACTGAGCTGCTTTGCGACCATAAGCGGGTAGTTCTGGCCAAATGGCCCACATTAGGTCGAGCAGCAACTCCTGCTGGGATTTGTTTGAGTTCCTGCAAGGCAAATATTCATTTGATTTAACATGATGGAACTTCTGGATCAAGCTCAAAGTACAGGACACGAGAAAGTATGTTTAGGGATTGCATGCTTGCATCTAGTAGCTAAGTACCTGTAGATATGCAAAGTGAGGCAGTGGGCTTGCCACCGCACAGATGAAGAGTTGGACTCGAGCAGGAAGCAACGCAAGAATTGAATAAGTGTCTCCTTATCTGCAAATTTATTGAGCTGACTGACCAGAGCTGTGCACAGTTGATCTTCCTGACTGCCAGCTCCATCTCCTGCAGGAGACACAACAGGAACATTGAGAAAAGTGCTATGGATTTTTTTTTTTTTTTTTTTTTTTTTAAATTAATCCTAAATGTTGTGTAATGCTGAAAGATCACTGAAAATCATCAAACCTTCTTTGTCTTTTTCCTTGTCCTCTTTCTTGCTCTTCTTGCTGGAGGATTTGCTCTGAGAGGGCTGAGATGAACCTCCAGAACCTCCACCTGATGCTCCAGAGGAGGAAGCTGCCAGGACTTTACTGCCACATAAAGCGCAAGACAGCAGCTGCAGCAGGACTGGAGAAACACCCTCATCCACCAGGAAACTCACTTGCAGCAGGAAGTACAACACCGCTACACAGAGAAAGAGAGAGAGACTTCGATTAGTACCACAAGTGACAACAAGGTCATGGGTTTGATTCCTAGAGAAAGCAAGAACTGCAAATGCAAGTTGCTATGAATAAAAGAATCTGTCAAATGCATAAATGTAAATGTTGAACACCTTGTACACTTACAGTCATCCTTCATGCAGAACTTCTGCCAGTTGATTGTTCTCTGAGTGGCTATTTCAGCACATGCTTTAAGGTGCTCCATCTGTGTAAAAAGAAGAAAGTTCATGCAAATCCAAACTCAAAGAAGAGTAAAATTCATATGGCATCACACAAGCCTGTTTACTCACCAGACTAATGAGAGTGTCATACTGCAGAGCGGAGCCAGATGTTGCAGTCACGATTCCTCCCCTCAGGAAGATGCCCTGCTCCTCCAGAAGCTTCTTGATGCCCCGCACGTGGGAGTCAAGCGTGTGGAGGTCTCGGAGTTGACGGTACTTCTCTTTGGATCCACAGATGAAAAGCAGGAGCTTCCTCACTTGTCGCCTCACGAATGGCGTCTGCTGGATCATCAGATACTGGAAGATGATTGAAGAAAGTTGATTCATGCTAAATTATTCATTGAAAACTCTCCAACACAGTCAAAAAGTCAATTACGTGCATTACCTCTGACAGGAAATAGAACCAGGAGTGATCAAAGATTGGCGGTGGGATGCGTGGGTTGGCGTCTGCGATTTTCTTGATCTGGTACGGTAGTCGGAGGACCATCTCGGTGAGAAGCTGAGAGTATGCTTCAAACACATCAGCAGCATGGCCCTGAGAAACAAACCCATAATTTAAAGATCATGATATATCTTATCTAGCAAGCTTTTGCCTAGCAAGCTTTAAGGGCCTGTACCTTGACATACTGGCGCAGGAAGAAGGGGCTCATGTCTGGGGGAGAGGAGGAAGTATGGGGTTTTAGGAGCTGACTGGTGGCCGTTGGCTCCTCCTCGCCCTGCTGAGTCTTCCAGAACTCCAGCAGGGATTTGAGCACATGCAGGCAGTAGTCTATCGCTCCCATGCTGAGCAGAGCGGTAGCTGTTGCGTTGGAGATAAGAGAAGACGACTGGCGAGAAAACAGAGATGAAACTGAATTATTTAACAGTTTTCACATTCACTGCTCTGTAAACTGAACCTGGTAGAAACATGCAAACAACAGTATTGGAAATGTACACTTCCTGAAGCAAAACAGTGTTAAAGTTAATGTAAGCTTATGTTCAAGGCAGGAAGACTAACCTAAATTCAGTATGCAAACAGGTGTAAAGAAAAGAAGGCCAAATCCCAATTATTTATACATTATTATTTATATTTTTAATAATTTTTTGGTAACACTTTACTTAAATATTCGCAACAGCGATTGCCTGCTGACTTTTAAAACACATCTTAAGACATATCTTTTTATACAGGCTTTTTTATAATAGGGTCAAAGACGTTAAGATGTCCGCATCACAAGAAATTTACAAAAGTGATTTTGTGTCCATAGAAAGCATATTAAACGTAAGAAAAGTGTCTAATTTTAAGGTTTCAAATAAGCTTTTGGAGAATAAAATGTCAAAATTTGGTTAAAATAATGTTACACTGAATGACAAGTATTTAGGTAAAAATATTGCTTATTAAATATTGCTTATAAAAAAAACATGCTTATTCTGACTTTTACATATTAAAATATATAAGAGAATAAGGAAGCATATTAAATTTTATTGTGTTTTAATTGAGTAAAAAATTCTTATTGACAAATAGGCAAAACCTAGGATAGTGGCAAATTTTTAAAATGTAAAATTACAACTAATTAGTATTTGGGGTGAAAGTAATTGGTCTTTTAATATGTCATAAATTGATTTTTGTTGTAAATATGCCTGACAAGACGGTTTCACTGAATGACATTGTAGTGGGCGTCTTCTGTAAATCAGGGAAAAATGAAATTTATTTTTTTCTCAGAAAAACAAAAATAAAACTGCAGTTAAATTAAACAGAATTTTTTTTAATTTTGGGGGGGAAAAACGACAACAATTTAAAGCAGTATTACACTTACTGTTTTTATGTTTAAAGGGAAACTCCACCCCAAAATGAAAATTGACATTAAATCACTTACCCCCATGTCGTTCCAAATGCGTAAAAGCTTCGTTCGTCCTCGGAACACAATTTAAGATATTTTGGATGAAAACCGGGAGGCTTGTGACTGTCCCATTGACTGCATAGTAAATTGCACTGTCAAGGTCCATAAAAAGTATGAAAAGCATCATCGGAATAGTCCATCTGCCATCAGTGGTTCAATCTGAATTTTATGAAGCGACGAGAATACTTTTTATACGCAAAGAAAATAAAAATAACAACATTTATTCAACAATTCGTCTCCTCTCTGTCTCTCTGTAGCGCCATTTTGAAAAGCATCCGATGGACGCAAAGTGTATACGCTAATCTCTGTCATCAGTAATGCATGGATACGCTGTTTCCATTCAAATCAGCGTAAATAAATGTACAATACGTATCCATGCGTTACTGATGATAGAGAATAGCGTACGCACTTTGCGTCCATCGAATGCTTTTCAAAATGGCGCTACGCTGACACAGAGAGACAGGAGACGAATTGTTGAATAAATGTCGTTATTTTTATTTTCTTTACATACAAAAAGTATTCTCGACGCTTCATAAAACTCAGATTGAACCACTGATGGCAGATGGACTATTTTGACGTTTTTTTTTTATACTTTTATGGACCTTGACAGTGCAATTTACTTGGCAGCCAATGGGACAGTCACAAGCCTCCCGGTTTTCATCCAAAATATCTTAAATTGTGTTCCGAGGACGAATGAAGGACGAATGACGAATTTACGGGTTAGGAACGACATGGGGGTAAGTGAATATTGACAAAATTTTCATTTTGGGGTGGAGTATCCCTTTAAACCCTTTTTCGTCTTTGACCCAATATGTATTATTGAGTCTTTATTGCACTTTATTTGTATATGCGGAGTGTTTGTTGTGTGTTTTTGTGTTTCTTGTGCGGTGATTTGTATTTTTATTTTTTATCTTTGCTTGCTTGTGAGGTGACCTTGGGTGTTTTGAAAAGTGCCATTAAATAAAATGCATTATTATTATTATTATTATTATTATTATTATTATTATTAAAGTATAATGCATTATAATGGGTTAATAAAGGGCATAATGCATTATAATGATTCATAATGTGCTTTGTAATACATTATATCTTGTCGTACTGAATTATAACCGAATTAAACATAAGAGACAACTTAAAAAAAAAAAAAATTTAAAAAAAATTCTTATTGACTCCAAAGTTTTGACTGGTAGTTTGGAATGAAGTTTAATTCTCAGGCTTTGTGGTTCAAAAATAACATTTAAACCTTTAGAACAAAGATTTTGAGCACTGTATTACCCGACTGATGTTGAGAGTTACCTCAGAGGAGGATTTTGAGCCAGACTTGGTGCGGGACATGAAGACACTGAGGAGCCTCATGATGACCAGGTGCACCTCGTTTATGGAGCTGCGCTCATTCTTCTTTGAAACATCCTGTAAACCAAAAAAGACACAATCCATATTCTATTTTTCATTTAATCTCTTAAGCTTATGTTCTTTCTTAATGTAGTCTCACCTTCTTGTGCAAGCCGAGCTCGGCGATGAGCTGGGCCAGAAGGTCGTCTAGTGCTCCTTTGTCTTTCTCGTCCTCTCCGTCCAGATCTGTGGTCAGCATGAGGATGACTTGCATGTAGGGGATGGCCTGAACTCCACCGACAGTATGGAGCTGGGGCAGGTGCTGCAAGAGACGCTCCAAGAGCATCAAACGCACCATGTGCAACCTGAAAAGAGGAGTGAGACAGCACATTAAGTGTATTTTATTCCAGTTTATAGTAGGAGACAAGTGCTCCATCATGTAAACAGACCTGTTGCTGGTGTGGATGTCGCCCTCTGTCTCTCCTTCGCCCTCTGATCCTTCTCCTTCATGCTGAGCCGTGGTGGTGCTGATGGCTCCTGTGCTGGAGCTCACGCTGCCCGGTCCTGCAGGGTGTCCTTCAACAGTCGTGTCCCCATAAGCACTACTGCGGCCAGACACTGAAACACACACACCATCCTTAGTGGATCAAACTCTCCAATACAATCCACTTCAAACTATTTATGTTCAAAAACGTCAGACAAACAGTAAAAATCAAGTCTTACCATTGTGTTCTCCTGCAACCGAGTCAATGGCGCTGCCGCCGCTCTCAGAGCCCACGCTGCCCCCGTGCTCGGCGGGAGAGGTGCGCAGCGTGGAGCCGTCTGTGGCCGCTGTGCTCCCCTCATCATCCGAGGCTGGGGCTGAAAGCATAACCAGAGCTGTTACAGGAAAAAAACAGCAGGCTTTGCTAAGGGGGGTTTCTAAAGGTGCACACGAATATATACATAGAAAAACAGCCATATGTTTGAAAATGATTGTAATTGAAAGGAATAATGGGACATGAAGTGATGACAAGAGGAACGCTGGGTGAGCATGCAGTAAGCAGAAAGTAGGGGTGAGCAATCTTCTCAAAATTTCACAACCTTATAACAGACAATCACGATCTAAATCACAATCTACCCAATTTTGAGATGTACTATTGAGAATATCCAGACTGGAAGAAGCCTATGGACTTTTTAAAAATTTTTTTTTTTTTTTTAATTTAAAACAGTATTGCAGAGTTAAATATAAAACACTGCATAGTCTTCACTGTATGAATTAAATTTATTCTTATTAAAGCTACTGAAGTTATTCAGGCAAGAGCATTTACATTACATTTACATTTTGTCATTTAGCAGACGCTTTTATCCAAAGCGACTTACAAATGAGGACAATGAAAGCAATCAAAATCAACAAAAGAGCAATGATATGCAAGTGCTATAACAAGTCTCAATTAGCTCAACGCAGTACACGTAGCAAGGTTTTTTTTAATTATATAATAAAGAAAACAGATAGAATAGAAAAAGAATAGAGCAAGCTACTGTTAGAGGTCTTTTTTTGCTTTTGTTAAATGTATGATAAAAAGAAACAAAAAGATAGAATACAAAAAGAGAAGAAAAGCTAGTGTTAGTTTTTTTTTTTAAGAAAACAAGCAGTTAGTAAATGAATAGAGTGCAAGTCTAAAAGGGACACTTTTTTTTTTTTTTTTTTTAAGAATAGAATTAGAATAGAGAGTGCTAGAGTTAGAGGGTCAAATAAAGAGCAGTGACGAGGAAATAAAAGGTTTATCATGATCTCAATAAAATTTTATCATTGAGATCATGATAAAATCATGATCTCAATGATTTGCTTTAAAAGTAAATCATGGGTGTCTTCAAGATGACAACATAAAATCGTCAGATTGTCCACCCCTTACTGAAAGTGTCTTGTGGAGAGATGAGTGCAGTTACCTGATGCAGTGGTGTCTGAAAGGGTTCCTGCATCCAGGGATGAGGAGCTTGGGGCCTGACCGGATAGACCCAGACTCTGTAGACCCAAAGCACTGCTGCTGCTTCCTGCAGACACATACAACATACACTCCACATTAGACACCTGATGACCATATGCACTATCAGCCAAAAGTTTGGAACAAGTAAGATTTTTAATGTTTTAAAAAAGTCTCTAATGTTCACCAAGGTTGCATTTATTTGATCAATATAGTAAAACAACAATATTGCAAAATATCATTACAAAGAACACTTTCCCATTTTAATGTGTTTTAAAATGTAATTTATTCCTGTGATGGCAATGCTGTAACTGGAGAAAACTCAGCTTTGCCATCACAGGAATAAATTACATTTTAAAACATATTCAGACCGAAAACAGTTCTTTTAAACTACAATAATATCACTGTTTTTACTGTATTTTTGATCAAATAAATGCAGCTTTGGTGTGCATAAGACTTAAAAGACAAAAAACATTAAAAAAAAAAAAAAAAAGTACTTATTCCAAACATTTCATAATAGAATGTTTCATTCAGAGAGTAAACAGTGACCTTGCTGGTCTTGTTGCAGACTAAGAGCTATAGCCAGCTCCACCATGGTCTCGTCATCAGCGTCTGGAGGGATGTCCAGCATGGGTGGGAAGCCCTCCGCCCCTGCCAGCAGAGCTTCAAGAGGAGAAGGGTTCCCATTGTTTACATTCTCTGCCGTCTCCAGGACCATAGACTCAGACTGCAGATCAAACACAGAGAGGAGAGGATTACATAACAACCGCCTTCTTTAAATACAGTAGTTTGGACAAAGAATTATTTTTTTTATTTTATTAGAATAAATGTTTTAATTTCTTAGAATGATTTCTGATCATAAGACACTAAAGACTGGAGTAATGGCTGCTGCAGTTCAGATAAAAATCAAACTGTCTTAATGTAAGACAGACTTTCATAATCATAAAATAAAGAACCATAGTCTAATCGTTGTCAGATATATTTATTCATTCCTCTAGTGTCCAACAGCTGGACTCATAGTGGTTGCGAAACTCACCACCATCTCAAAGTCTCCGTGGTCGACTTCGTTTTGCTCTTGACTCTCCTGCCTGCCTCCTTCCCCTCCTGTCATGTTGGAGGGCTGCATCTTCTCATCAGCATCGTCGTCATCATCGTCATCTTTATCTCCTAGGATATGAAAGCAAAGCAATGCATTTTAGGAGTTGATTCATTGTGAGGTGTTTGTATGATTCCAAAGTCACAAAGCTGAAAGGCACGGCTCGTACCCATGGGCGTGTTGGAGCGCGGGGGAGAAGGCAAGGTCACATGTCTGCGTTTGTTTCTGGGTCTCAAAACTCTAATCAGAGCCTGTTTGCATGCAAAGCTCACAGAGGTGTCCTGTAGATGAGAAAGATGTGAGAATTGCAATATTAATTGTTCTCCAAAGGTAAGAAATACGGAGAAGAAACACAATGGGATACGTACAGGGCAGAGCAGCATCTGCATGTAGATTTTAGATGCCACATTAATGTAATCCAGCTCACAGGTGCAGTAACCGTGAATGATATCAACCAGTGCATTGACTGTGGCTTCAATGTGAGTTAGACCTAAAAGAAAAACATAAAAAAGTGTCAGTTTCCTGAAACAATAAATCAAAGAACTCTTAGTATGACTCAAAACAATAAATACCCCCATGTGACTATGTACCTGGCAAACAGGCAGGAGCCAAAAATGCGTTCTTGGGTTTGAGAGCATGAAGCTTCCAGAAGTTAGTGACCAGCTGCATGATGAAGCTACAGCTCTCAGTATCAGCTTGTTTCAGTCCATCCTTCCCATCATCACCTACATCTGAGGTGAGAAAAAAAACTGACTTTACGAAGTGGCACATAAAAGGACAACATCATGATTATTGTCTAAGAGGTTCAGTGGATGTACCAGTGTCTGATTGAGGAAGTCTGGACTCGGTGAAGTGCACAAGGTTGTTGGGTCTCATGATGGCGATGGAGCGGGCTGTGATGACCAGCCTCTGGAACACATCAGGGTCCAGCTCCTTCCCTTCTTTACTGCAGCTGTTCAGACACTGTACTGCGTTGCTCAGCAGAGACTGATCCTGAACACAGATTCAGCACCAGTTAGAAAACTGAGCTTAAAGATATGGAGATTTATGCCTAACACAGACTAAAGTGATCATGTTTGCACCTTGTGGTTATGGTAGGCTGTGCGGCTGGTATGCAGGCTAGCCAGAAGGCCTTTGGTCTGCTGTTGTACTCCAGCAGGAGTGGGGATGGACAGGAGGAGAGTGGCCAACTCTAGAGCCGCAGCTTTATTTTTCTCCTATAGATTGCAGGGATGGAAAGTCACATGTAAATGCAAATTTCATTGAAAACAAACAAATTGGAAAAATCTTGCAGCAAAAAGCTGTATTGTAATTTTGCATTAAAACTACTAAAATTGCTTTTGTTAACTGAAGTAAAATATAAAACAAAATGATAAATAAGATGAAACCTGAACTAAAAAAAAAAAAAAAAAAAAAAAAAAAAAAAAAAAAAAAAAAAAAAAAAGTAATAAATCATAATAACCAGAAGTATTAAATTACTAAAACTGAAATAAAAATAAATTAGAAAATTAAATAGAAATATTATAGAAAACAAAATGTAAAAACAATTTAAAATATAATTTTTTTATTTAATGTATAATTTAATGTAAAAAAGCTAATATAAAATATTAATAAATACTGCAACACTAAAATAACTTATTTTATTTAAAAAAAACAAAACATTTATCGCAAAACCAAAATTTCAATGTGATTTTTTTAAAACAAAATCAATATCAAAGCAAAAATTTAACAAGCACTGAATTATTTACAATGCATTTACTACAAAGGTATAATTTTTAGTTTATGTTGGGAAGGCCAATATAATCGTCATCTTTGGAATTATACTGACACCTAGTGGTTTGGATGATAATTCATGTAAAGTTTTCAGTTATCGATGCCACTTTAGAAATGCGCTATTCACAGCTAACCAGGACTAATTCATTCCAGAAGCAAAAATGCCCAATAACAGCAAGATTACGGAGATAAAATGAGCAGTGTATCAGCTGGTAATGTGATCTCAGCATGGCAGCCCATAGGATGTACCCCTTCCATTTACAATAAACAGCTTTTATTAAGTAAATGATATGGATTATTCATCTTATGTGAGCGCACACATTCTAATTTTGGATTACCTAGTACTGCTACACTTGATATCCCTAATCACAAAGAAAACAAGATTTCCTTACCTTTTCATTGGGGGAACCCACAGCAAAGCAGCTCTCTAGAGCTTCCAGTGAGCTGACCACCAACCTAGAGATCAGACAACAGTTAGATAGGGAAAGCAATGCATAATATGAAAATTATAGCAGTCTATACTAACATAATCCAATTCTACATCATTCTCAAAGCATTGCCATTTTCAAACCATAACACATTATCAAACGTTAAAAGCGTTAAAGTAAAACACCTATGTGATTAATGTCTTTAGAAATGCTGTAATTGTCCTGCATGATCTACACCAGAGCAAGCTCAGTCTGACTGCTGTCTCTCGCACATACACGCACACGCACGCACACGCACGCACACACACACACACACACACACACACACACACACGAGCAAACCACCATGCACACAAGCAGAGAAAGGGCGGTTACTAACCGGTCCAAGGCTGATAAGGACTCAGTTTCACAACTTTTTTTATTGTTTTAGGGAGCAAAGAAAAAGAAAAATGTGTGAGGATCACAGAAAAGAAATGCGTAAAAATGATTTGTATGTCAAACACAGGAAACGTAAGCATGCGAGCACGAGGTCATCATGATGGCAGCCATGCACTGGACACTTCACGCACACCCCCTCCCCCACTCCCTTCTCTTTTCTCTGCTCTTCTTTTCAGTTACGTTAATTGACATCAATTACGGCCACTCTTGAGACAATAATACAGATTAAATGCAGTGAATTAAGTGAAATCAAGACAGAGATAGTAGACATTTTCTTTACAGGAAATCATATTAATTAATAGGTTGAAATCAAAGCACCCAGGCTTAGGAGACAAGTATACCTCTCCAGTACAGTGCCGTTCGTTGTGATAGGACTGGTGATGTCACTGTCTCCGGTGCCATTGCCCTGGTTTAGGTTGGGGCTGCACACGTTGTTGACTGCAGCTGAAGGGAAGTCCTCCGGGGGCTCGTCTGGCCAGCCGAACTGCTCTTTGGTTTTGCCATAAATCTTAATTGAGTCCAGCATGGTGACACCTGCTGGGTCAACTGAAGCACCAACTGAAACAAAAAACATCAGCATTAATAATTATAATCACCACTGTTAAGATCTTAAATGTTTAGAATGCAATTTTAAAAAGAAATGTTATAATTAAAAATTGCAATCGATTATTTATACAAATGATAAATATATTAAAATGGTGTCAATTATTATATGTGACCCTGAACCACAAAACCAGTCTTAAGTAGCACTGGTATATTTGTAGCAATAGCCAACAATACATTGCATGGGTCAAAATTAATGATTTTTCTTTTATGCCAAAAATCATTAGGATATTAAGTTAAGATCATGTTCCATGAAGATATTTTGTACATTTCCAACTGTAAATATATCAAAAATTAATTTTTGATTAGCAATATGCATTGCTAAGAACTTCATTTGGACAACGTAAAAAGGCGATTTTCTCAATATTTAGATTTTTTTGCACCCTCAGATTACAGATTTTCAAATAGTTGTATCTCAGCCAAACATTGTCCTATCCTAACAAACCATACATCAACGGAAAGCTTATTTATTCAGCTTTCAAAAAGATGTCAACTTCAAAAAAATTTACCCTTATGACTGGTTTTGTGTTCCAGTGTCACATAAAAAAAATATGGCACACCCACTCATATACATATATGACATAAGTGATTTTAAATAAAACAAATCTGCAATATCTAAATTTAATATTCTGAAATAAAAAAAGTCATTTTATTTTTTAATTTAATTTTTAATCTAATTTAATCTAATAATGGAATTATTTTTCTTGTCTTTGTTTTGTCTGTTGGGCTCTTACTGAAAATAGAGAGCTTCTTGTCTGCCTGAAGGGCTTCCTCGCGAGTGAAAGGGAAGTCAAACCAGCGAGAACGTGTCAGGTTGAGCTGCATGGTGCGTCCAAAGATTTCAATGTAAGAGGGAGCTCGCTCAATGGCCTGAGTGCCCACCTGCACCCTCATTCCAGTCATCACCATTGAGTTGTTATTGTTCACTACTTCCACCGTGAAACCTCCAGGCTGTTGACAGGAACCAACATAAATGACTCAAAGTGAGAAAGTACCTGAAATGTCTTAGCAACCCATTAATGATCATTTCTAAATGATACTGAATAGCTGGAATCATGTTTGTTACCTTGGTGTTGGCCACATACATCCCTGTAGAGTTTAGGCGGTGTTTGATCTGTTGGCCGTTGTAGACCTGCAGCAGGTCATTGCCTCCAAACTCCACCTCTGTCAGCTGCTGATTGTGCTCAAAAAAGTCCACAGGGAAAGTAACTTGGCTGGATGTGCGTGTGGCTGATGAGGAAACACACAAACAGGAACATAAATATCTCTAGACAACACTAAACAATGTGATTAATCAGACCAAATGTGGTGTGACTCACTGGCCGTGGCTGCCTTGCGTTTGCGGACGGGTTTCATGATGCTGATCACACTGCTAGGCTGAAGGGAGGGCTGGAGCCAATAGGACGTGTTCTCCACGTTGGCCATGTATATACGGAGACTGCCATCTTCGCACAGCAGTATCATGGTGGTGCGCTGCTGCTCGTTGCTTGCTGTATGACGGATCGCAACCATGTCCTGAATCTGAGGGGAAGAGGGAGACTTGTATGTGTTTGCACCGTATTAGGATTTATTGAAAACTAAATTTTGTCCATTCCAGCCTCTGGTACCCTGGTATTGGTACTAAACTTGGTTGGCTGGTTGGCATTTTAAGGCCATGCCAGCTTCTTTGGGAGTAACCACTTGAAATACCATAAAAAAGGAATTTAAAAACCTATATAAACAATGATAAAATGGATTCAGCATTTACGTAGAAAATTCTCTGGAAGTGTTCGCTGAGTAATATATGGCGCTTTTCCACTGCATGGTACGGCACGGTATGGTTCGGTACGGCTCACTTTTGGGGGGTTTTCCACTGGGTATAGTACCTGGTACTTTTTTTTTAGTACCACCTCGGTTGAGGTTCCAAGCGAACCGTACCGTTACCAAAACGTGACGTGTAAACTCTGCTGATCACTGATTGGACGGAGAGAATCGTCACTATTGAACTTGCGACACGAGACACCAGACCCGCTAGATTTAAATCAGCACAGCCAGCGAAGGATCGAATGCAACTTTTGTTTGAACAAATGCACTTTTTTAAACAACCAAACCGTGTCTGTTGAGGAAGTACAGACGTTCCTCTTGTTGACAGCCGAGGAACGGATCCAACGAGAGCTTGATGGGGCGACGCGGAATGAAAAAGTTTTTGTTGTGTGTTTGTTTGTGTCGCGTTTACGGTGATGTCACGGCAGTAGAGGCGGCGCAACCAAAACGACATATGTATAATCCCGCCCACTCTAAAGCAGTACTAAACTGCAGTGGAAACACAAACTGAGCCGAACCGAGCCGTGCCGATCCGAGTCGTACCACGCAGTGGGAAAAGCGCCAATAAATTCCTAAGAGAACTTTAACCATGTTTAACAGATACTGGACTCTGGTATGAGGAGCACAGCAGTGGATATTCATTTGTTATTAAGAGCTTGTGTGATTCTGGAATGTTCCATTCAGCCCTGTTTGGGACTTGTGTGACTACTGAAACTAGGAATGAAAATAGACAATAATTTTAATATAGATGGATAATAATAATTTAGTGTCAATATGCTTTTAATCTCAATTTCTGGCATTCAGTAATCATCAAAACGCATCAATATGCACCAGTAATGCAAACTAATCTCAACACAAATCTTAATTATTGTTAATTATTTATTATTAGTAATTTTTAAAATAGACAATAATAATTCTGTCTCAGTATGCTTTTAATCTCAATTTCTGGCATTCAATAATCATCAAAATGCACCAGTAATTCAAACTAATCTCAACACAAATCTTTAATTATTATTAAATATTATTTGTACTTTTTTTTAAATTTATCATTTTATAATATTTCCAAGGCTCTGAATTTAATTTGTGAATAAATCTGAAGTCAAATGCAGAGTTTTCGGTGATTAATCACACATAACATTATTAATTGCAATTAATTAGTGAAAGCATATGCTAGCCACAGGAAGTGAGCAAAAACATTAGTGCAGCCTCAAAAGTGGGGGGCGGGGGGACAAAAATACAAAACAACAGATGTTGCATTAAACGATTCACACTTATCACACAATTCATTCTGTTTTTTTACAACACAATATACAAAATTTCATATTACATGTTTTATACATTCTTAGGACTACTAGGAAATTCTAGGAACTGACCTTAGCTTTTGCTGGCAGGGTTTTGATCTCCTGGATGAGGAACGTGTCTGGTTTTACCATGATAACCAGAGGGATTCCTGTGGTCTGCTGGACACAGCACACCAAACCTGGGTGGTTCATCACTTCTGACCACTGACAAAGAGCTGGAGACGTCTTACTACCTCCATTAGATCTGCATGTGCAAGAGAACAAATATTAGAGAAAAACAAATCACTTGAGAGAAAGAGAGTTACAATCTAAAGTTCAGATTGAACGTTTCTGTACAAATTTAAAAGAGAAAGAGGAATCCTACCCTTTGACACTGATGGTAAACAGTCTCCGTGTTTCCATGTTGCTGCAGCTCACTGTGGCAGCGAATGACTTGCCCTGACTGTAGCTGAAGAAGAGCATCTGCAGGACGTGGGAGTAATACACAGAAACTCCGCCTCCAGCCACCTGCCCATTACTGTCCTGCGAAGCAAATACACAACAAACTCAGCATGCGGTCATATTCAATCTATTCTGAATCCACTCGGGTAACTTACTGGAGTCAATGTGACTATATAGGAAAATATAACATTGTAAAACCTTCAGGTCCTCGTGGTTGATCTCCAGAACGTTGGTGACGTAGAAAGGGCCATGCTGGGCACTGCTAGACTCGTCCATCACCTGAGTGTACATGTAGCCAGCTGAGGACATGATCACGATGATGTTTTTGCCCTCCTCGTTGAACAAGAATGTAGCATCTCTGATCTTTGAACTTGGTAGCAGGAAGTAGTACATGGGGCTCAGGGCATCCACAGATAAGTCATAAATCTGCAAAAAATAGTGATTTAAGGGACATTATTTTTAATAGAATTGATGACACATGACTACATAGACAAATTTGGGTCACTTTTGAGGATAAATGTATTTTTATTTTAAATACAGCAAAAACTATCATTACACATACACAAGTATTCAAAAGTTTGGGGCGAGTAAGAATTTTTTAATGTAACTGATCAGCAAGGATGCATTAAATTTATCAAACATGACAGTAAAGACATTTTATAATGTTACAGAAGATTTCTACTTCAAATAAATGCTGTTCTTTTGAACTTACTATTCATCAAAAAATCCTGAAAAAAAATGTATCAAGGTTTCCACAAAATCAGTAAAAAACAAAACAAAAATAAAAATAAAATAAAATAAAATAAAAGAAATAAAAGCGGTTTCTTTAGCACTAAATCAGTATATTAGTATGATTTCTGAGGGATCATGCGACACTTGAGTAATGGCACTGAAAATTCACCTTTGCCATCACAGGAATATATTACATCTTAAAATATACACTACCGTTCAAAAGTTTTAGATCAGTAAGACTTGTAATGAAGTCTCTTATGCTCATCAAGGCTGTATTTATTTGATAAAAAATACAGAAAAAAAAAAAAAAACAGTAATCTTGCAAAATGTTATTACAATATAAAATAATGGCTTCTATTTTAATATACTTTAAAGTATAATTCATTTCTGTAATGCAAAGCTGAATTTCCATCAGCCATTACTCCAGTCTAAAGTGTCACATGATCCTACGGTAAGTGTAATAAAACAGAAAACTTGTTCTTACTGTATTTTGATTAAATAAATGCAGATTTGGTTAAAATAAGGGACTTCTTTCAAAAAAAATTAAAATAAAAAAAATATATATCCCAAATATATTTTTATTCATTTTACATTTATTTTAAAATTTTCTTCAATTTATGTGCCAATTTTTTTTTCCTTTTTTTAAGTGTTAATCACCATAAAAATATTAATCACCTTGACAAAATCAGCAGTGATGATAGCCAATTCAGTTTGTGATCCAGGAAGCCATATGGCCTTGATGATGAAATTTCCAGTGGCAAGTTGAGGATGCAAGACTAAGTGATCTGAGACAGAGCCTGTGCTGCTGAACGTTAGAACATGGCAGTCCTGTAGATGAGACACAGAGAAACAAGACTAAATTCAGTGAAAACAAACCTGTGAATTAATTCCTAAATCTCCTTGTGAAATTATTCAGTGGAAACTATGAAATAACTCCTTCATAGTTTTGTCTGCGTTTATTACCTTGAGTCCACACACTGCTAGATAGTCCTCATTACAGGGGTTTCCTGTGAGGCTGAGCACTGTGAAGGGAACTGGAGCAGAGGCCAGGCGAGTCAGAGTCAGTTTCCTCTTACTGGAATCAGCCTGCTTCAACAGCGCAGACAACTGCAGGACTGTGATCTGCAAAAAACATAGCCAACCATCATGTAGTCACAATTATACACAAAGTAGCGAAGACACAAACTCATGTTCAGGTTTTCTGGTTTACCTTGCCCTTCTCATGGCTGACAGCGAGGTGTTGTCTGCGTCCATGAGGGGACGACAGCACACACATGGCCACCCGACGCAGCACATGGGCGCTGATGAGCTGGCGGATGGTTTGTCCTTGATCTCCACTGTAGTTCATCCTGACGTTCTCAAAAGCGCCCTCTTGTGAACCCAGTGTGGGAACCTGGAGGATAAAAACATGTTTAGTGTTGCGATTCAAGGTATCGATGTGTGTGTTAGAATTAGTCTTCAGATGTTTGGTTCATACCATGAGCTGGTCTGTCATCTCAACCGTCTTGTCTTGAGTGTGTAATTCGTTGAGAGCGTGCTGAGCCCGGCTGCTGCTGCCCACCGCCGATGCCTGCTGGAAATTGGTTTGAATGGCATCCATTAGGAAAATGATCAACTCCAGCACCAGGGCTGCTGTGGAGGAGCTTGCCTGTGAGAAAGAATGATTTCAGTGAGTCAGATGCGCTTTTAATATCAAAAGAGATTCAGAGAATGAAGACCGCAGAAATTCTCATACCACTTGGACGAGCAGATCCTCTCTGCAGCCCTCGATGTTTTTACACACGCTGCTCTTCTTAGGTTTGTCGTCATCACTGCTTTTGCCGTCACAGATGGTGACTTTTCCCTTGTCCGCGGGTGAGGAGCTCTGGTGGCGGATGGCGCTCTCCGGCATGCGCAGCTCGCTCTGGAACGCAGAGGACTCCTTCATGGTGGAGCTCATTCCACTGCTGGGACTTCTTTTCACTAGAGCCTGTAAAACAAGGATACAGACCCGAGATCAGTGATATGGGATACATTACATTACATGACTAAATTATAAAGGATGTTTATGCCAGGAGGGGGCACCACAGGGAAGAGGGAATCAAATTTGATTGTTACATGCTTTGTGTTTCCATCAAGGAGACATGCATGAGTGGATATGGCTTAAATGTTGAAATGATCATCTGAAAAAGCTTTTTATTTAATTAGAAAATTAAGTGAAAATCTTAAGGAAATACTACAACTAGATTAAAGATTAAAGGAACAGTTTACCCAAATGTTAAAATTGTAACTATTTACTCAGCCTCATGTTGTTCCAAACTTTTTCACAAACAAGGTATTAAATGAAATTAAAACTAACAGTGCAATTTCACAATTTTCTAGAAATAAACACTGAATACAATATAATTTATAAATAAATATAAATGAATGAATAAACAGGCTAGCATTCAAAAGTTTAGAGTAAGATTATATTTAAGAAATTGATTTCTGAAGGATTTCAGGATTATGTGACACTGAAGACTGAAGTAACAGCTGCTGAAAATACATTTAAATACTTAAATATTAAAATAGAAAAGCGTTCATTTAAATGTAATAATATTTCAAAAATATTACAGTTTTTACTGTATTTTTGATCAAATAGATGCAGTCTTTGTGAGCACAATGTCTTTCAAAAATATTTAAAAAAAAAAAATACCAGACCGACTCAAAGATTAGAGTATAAGTGAATAAGCAATCAAACAAGGTTGCAAATTTAGTCTAAGTTAAACTTACTTAAGCTTAGGCTAGTATGGGATCAAATGTTTGTAGTTATTGATAAACTATTTCAAAAATTTACAGGGTTGAACTATTTACTTTACTTCCTTCCATGCAGTGCAAAAGGATTCAAATTGTGCTACATTTGTTGTTGTAATAAGCTAAAACCATGCAATAACAGAGTCGCACACAAAAAGTTGGAGACTTAAATATTGCATTCATGATCAGTAAATGAACAATATTAATTCAACAGAATCTGAAATTATTACGTTATTTAACTTGTTTTTAATTGTTACAGCTTGTGAGATATAATGCAAGTCTTCATTTAGTAGTTCTTTGCACTTTTTTTGTCTTTTGTGAATTTAAACAGCCATTACTACTTTGGAAACAGCTGCGCAACAACTTTCTTGTGGCTTTGAAACAACAACTAAATGTTTATTTTTTGGGGGTGAACTATTCCTTTAACAATATAATGAAATGAACTGAATTCATCTGAAGTAATATACTACCAAACAGTACAATATAAACTTGCTTAATTATCAAAAAAGCAAAAGATGAAATTTCGCAAACCCTGAAGAATTGAGGGAGGTCTGAAATGAGCTAATGGCAGTCAATGATAAATGATTTGCAAGCCAAAGTTACCGCAGTTGCTCTTTTCCCATGATGACCTGAAGTATTCGGTCTCACCTGGCAGCTGCCATCCTCCTTGGCACCGCAGTCACAGAAGAAAGAGCCGTATTTGGCATAGGAGATCTCATGGTCTTTGTGACAGACCTTGGCACACACTGTGCACACACCTACCCCATCCACCATCTTACAGGTGTGACAGTGATACCTGTATGGGGAAGAGCAGGAGATTAAAGACCCACAGCACAGCTTCTGAATGCTTCTGTTGCATAGCAAAGGAATGCCGAGTGGATCCATTACCAGTGCTGGTTCATGAACTCCTTTTGCGTGATGGTGAAGGTGCATAGCTTATTACAGAGTGAGTCCTCATCCTAAAACACAAGAAACTCAGATATGACTGGAAAAATTAAAGCAATCCTTAAATCTAAAGCACAGTGAGCAGACTGTCTCCTGACCGAATCTTCAGCCTGTGAGTCTTCCTCCTCTACAGCCAGCTCCTCCACCCAGTCAGAGTCCACTTCAATAGCCTTTTCCTCTCCCTCCATCAGGAGCTGGGACGAGCCTTGGCCGCTGCTCTGCCTCAAAGCGTTCATCACATCTGCCAGGTAGGAAATGATGTGGCAGGCACACTCCAACATGCTTGCATGCTGCAAACAAGAGTGTTTCACTTATGGTCTGACACAAATATAAGATGTGCAAATGGTTACCATCAAAATGGACTTAACACCTACCTTGCCTTGTGACACATTGGCTGTAACTTTTTCCACAACATTCTTCTGATACAAGTATTTTTTACTGAAACAAAAAGATGAAAAGGTCAGATTTAGATTAAATTGGAGGTAAAAGACTCCAAAACCAAGGTTCATGTGGTAGTTTTTAGGTCATATTAAGGTCAAAACATTTTACTGATATAAATATATTTAAAGATGGAGTTCATAATCGAATGCGATTATGAACGCGATATTGTGTAGCTTGTCAGCGATCTATGGCTCTGTGTATTAAATGCCGCTCCATTTAAAAGCACGTGAAAGAGATTAACAACTAATCACAGAACCGGCTTTACTGACAAGATGCGCATGACAAATCGCATGCGATTAATCGTGCAGCCCTAAAATGCCTATTTCTTACAATAACATTATTATTATTATTATTATTATTATTATGTAAATACAATGTGTGTGCACATATTTTCTCTTCTAGGAAAAAAATACTCCCCAAAAATAGTAATGCACTTCACAAATTTGTCTAATAAAATGCTGACATTTAAAATACATATTAATGTAGATATACATTTTATATTTAAAAATGTATATTTAAATACATACTTTTTATAATAATATTAATTATTATTATTATTAGTAGTATAATATTTAACAATAAAGAATATGAATTTTAATAATAATAATAATAATAATAATATATAATAATGATAGTAAAACTATTTTAAAATGTTATTTTCTATTATTATTAATAATTCTATTTTTCTATACTTTTCATAATTTACTATATATATATATAATTAATAAGTTATTATAATTGTTATATTTATTTTTAAGTTATAATTATTATATTTAAATATATAATTTATAATGTCTTATTTTTTATTTATATATATATATATATATATATATATATATATATATATAATTTACTAATTTTGTAATATTTTAAAATGCATAATTTTTAAATACTTTATTATTATTAGTAGTAGTAGTAGTAGTAGTAGTATTGGTATTAGTAGTACTAAACATTTACTCATTATTAATCTAAATAAAAATCTATTTAAACATACATGTTTAGATAACATTTATTCTTATTATACTATTATATTTTTATCATTTATTTTTTTTATATGTTTAAATATATTTATATCAAATCACTTACCATCTCGTGAGCCAGTCAATGGCAGCTCTGTGTAGCTGTAGATGTCCTGCTCCTTGTCCTGCACTGGCTAGAGTGGCCATGATGACCATGAGCTCAGGGAAGCCTGCACCCTCCCCGCTGGCCAGCATCTCTGTTGCCATGGGTATGAGAGTGCTCAGAAGCACAGTGCAGACGCCCTCGCCCACCTGGCTGTTATCACGGACAATGTAGGAGGTGAGGAGTTGCAGTAGCTGCCTGTTCTCTTGCACTGTGTCCAGCTGGTCCGAATCTTTAGGAGGGGAGGCCGTCATGCGCCTCAGCCAGGCCTGCAGCCTCGTGGGCTCCACGCAAGCCAGCTGGGCTAGCGAGCCACACAGGCACAGAAGGCTGGGATTGGGGCTCTTTTCCGCTGAAGGGTGAACATAGATGGGACGCGTGAGAGGGGAAAATCAAATGGCATATTTCTGGGAGACGATGCATTGCTACTTACTGAGCTGGAACAGTTTGGTGAAGAATTTCAGAACCCGATTACAGAACTTTGCTGATAGATTCTCATTGGCAGTGGCCATCATAATCTGCACCAATTCTCCACTACAGGACAAAAGGGAAAAAAAAAAGATGTATTAAATTGATGCAAAAAGCTTCAAGTGATTTGTAAACAAATATTATTCAGTCAAGACCTACCTGAATGAGAAGAACTCCTCCATTGCTTTGCGGACCTGACTGCTTTCCAGCTGTTTCTCCAAGTACTGTAGACACTCTTCAAGAATGGACTCATCCAGACCACTAATTTGAAACAGAATCACATTAATCTAGATTGCAGTTTAGGAGTCTATTTAAAAATCATATGGTCATCTGGGGTCCCACCTGTTGGGGTCAGAGTGATTGGCGATGATGTTGTAGCAGCCTGTGATGAGGCGCTCGTAGACAAGAGCCAGGAAAGCATCTGATTCGGCAGGGCCCAAGATCCTCTCCAGTGAAGTGCTGCAGATCTCTGCCACGCTCTCTGTGCTGCTCTCCAGCAGGAGGGGCAGCAGTGTGCGGATCACCTGTGGACTGTTCAGCTCCTCTGTCCTGCAGCAAAACACAAGTAACCTTCAGCATCTATCAGTCTTTTAAACAATTTTTCTGTTTCAGCTGTCACTCAAGACTTACACAATGAGGTCCCCAGTAAGGCGCACCAATGAGAGAAGAATATGTTTGAGCGAGGAGGCTAAGGGTAGCGATTGGTTGCTGAGGGTCCCCAGGTGGGCAGCCTGAATGGCGCTGATGTAACTCTCTGAAGGGATGGTGTCGTTGGCAAAGGCGTTCCGCTGTGGACAAAGAGTCGATTAGTGTATGGAGAAGTAGTGAGAGAGAGAGTTTGTTTACTTGAAGGGTTGAAGGACAAGTATACCAACCCATGAGCCAAAGTTAGGGAATTCATTGGTGTGAATGTTGTTCCATGTTTCACACAGTGTCTGAACGGCTGATGGCAGATTCTGCATCACAGTTTGACCTGAAAGAGTGAAAACAGAACAACAATGGATTAGATATTCAAATTTACACAAAAGCCACTAATATCTTGATATTATCCAGAATTCTTACCAAGCAAATTGGCTTTGCAGCGTGGATAAGGTAGTACAGTCGACATTATCACCTGTTAATTGCTCAGGAGGCTGATATTCCACATATGGTAAGGGGTGTAACATTTCCGACACACGCTTAGAGTAATCGGCCAATCACAACGCACGATACAGCTGGCCAATCAGAGCACACCTCGATGATTTTCATCGGTGAATTGTCAAAATCGACCCGTTTCAGAAAGGCGGGGCTTAGAGGAGATAAATTAATGTAAATTATGTGAAAAAGAGAGTGGGTTTTTTTTTTTATTTAAGCCAGGTAAACACACTGCATTAAACCAAATAAACATAAAAATGATCTTTTCTGTACCCATTCTATGACCCCTTTAATGTATGATTAGCATTGAGACAGATCTATATTAAGACCTACTGTAATGCATGGATCAAATATAATGTTACACATGAGATTTTCCCCCAAACCATTAACTAAACATTCATGTAAGACATAACAGCTTATGATTGTGTGAATCTCGCCAAGACATATTTCGAAATAATGTACTTTATAAGGAAGATCGCGCGCTCGCGGAAAGGCGCGTCTTATGCACGCACTTTGCAAACGTCAGTCAACGCGATCGTTTTGTTTTCATCAGCATGGGTTTAAAAATCATATTTCACTGGTCTGGACTCATGTCATCCAGAATAAGATATGAATATTCACAAAGCTGGAATGCTGCGCTTTGCAACAATAGACTTACAACTTGTGGTGAGAAGCAGCAGCAGTCGTCCAGAAGTGAGCAGAGAAAAGGTACTTATAAAGAAAACTTACAAATAAAGATCATTTTAGATGTTTAATTACTATTTGGAGCATTGGGATCCCTAGAAGAGTGCTTAATGAACTAATTTTTGTGAAAACCTCAAATTTGACCAAAACTGACATTTTTCACTTCTTTTGCCTGTAGCTCAAAATTAGTCCGTGCGCATTCCGACTCATTTTGTCAGCACGGGTCACATATTAGATCTGTGTGGCAGCAGTGTAGTATACAGTAAATAAATCAATAAATCCACTGCTCTCTTGTCTCCTCTGAGGCTGCAACTCTAAATAGTCTTCTAGTGCAGCCAAACACAGAACAGTTAGCATGCTTTGCTCGAACGGCCATGCCGTTAGAACTGGTACATCGTTGTCGCTTGCGAAAACACAATAGCGGCGTCATGGGTGGAAACTTGCAGATTAAGTGGCGGTAATATTACAAGACCCCCTTTCTACGTCACACGGGCAGCAAAATCTGAGCAGCTCATTTTTTCACAAGCTTGCAGAGAAAGGCTTACCAAAACAATTAACTGGGTTGTTCTTTTTCATGTTTTCTGGGTTAGTAGATGCACCGGGGACCCGATTATAGCACTTAAAGTCTAAAAGTCAGATTTTCATGATATGTCACCTTTCATGATATGCAACTCAATGATTCTCAATCACAGAGAAGATTAAAAGTGAATAACTTAAATTTCAGTCCATTCCTCACATAAATCCATCAAGTAAAAGGCCTCCATATTTTGAGTCATATGAACAACTGTTATAATGGTTTGTCATCATTTTTGTGCTTGACAGATGCAGTCACTACAAAGTGTTGGACTGTAGTGACCACTGAAAGAAGTAGTGTGAAGATTTTTCACACATCATGAGGGTGAATAAATGAACGGAGAATTTTCATTTTTGGGTGAACAATCCCTTAAAATCTACAACAATGTGGTGTCATCACCTGGTGAAGGCTGTGTAGACGTCGATGAGCTGCAGCGTGGCGGGCAGCAGGTTTTTGGTGATCTCAGAGGATTTGTGGGGGTCTGTATCAGCAGCTACTTTGGAGAAATGCTCATCTAAAGACACTTGCACTTTGGAAATCACAGCATCCAGTGTGTAGATGGTTTGTAGAGAGGGTACTTGGTGAAGAGGTAGGATGCTGTTGGGGTCCACGCAGCAAAACGACGAAATCTATGGAGGAGAGGATTTATGAGGTCATATATTAGGAGACAAGCAGAAAAATCTATATCAGCCATTAATGGCTACTCTAAGAGTGTACCTGTCTGGCGATGTATTCTTCTGCGAGCTCCACATCATATTTCACTGCACTGCATTTGGCAGAGGCCACTTCGATTAGAGATGTGGCATGGTCAGCTTTCATTCCCTGTTTCACTAGGTGCTCCTGATAAAAAAAAAAAAAAAAAAACAGTTAACAGTTGATTGACCTTAATAACAAGAAACCTTCATCAGCTGGTTATTTTTTCTTAGTGTTAAAATGGTACAACTTGCCTTGATCCAGTTGACATAGGTACTGACTCGTAACCTTGATGACCATCTTAGGGTGTGCAAGATGTCACTCTCACTGGGGTCACTGTTGCCGCTCTTAAGCTGCTCAGCATAGGCTTTTGAGGGTGGCAGCACTCCTAGGATCTTCCACAGCACCAGGAAATAGTACTGCAAGGAACATGCTTCCTGTACCAGAGAATGACAGCAACATTTAGGGCAAAGTTAACCAGCACAAACACAAAGTGATTATGAATATTACAGAATGTGTGTGTGTAACTCACTACTGGGGTGATGGGCTTGTTTTCTTGCCGTCTTGCCGTGTCAAAGCGGGATCCCGCAGCCAGCAGGCAGATCAGAGAGGAGTACAAGTCGTCATACTTTACCGCGCCATTGAACAGCACTTGAAAGGCCTGTAACAGTCAACAAATAACACACACATTAACTTCTTTTATCATTTTTAAATTCTTACATTCACAAGATTTTAGGTTAAAATGAACATTTTAATATAAAGCAGGGGTCTTTAAACTTTTAATGCCAAGAACCTCATGGCAAATAAAGAGATGGAGCAGGACCTCAGATACATATTGTATGAAACAGAGCTGCATTAAAGCCGGCCTATAATATAATTTTTATAGCATTATATTAATGTGTTCGTTATTTTAATAATTATTATTGGGATATTAAACTAATAATACATATACACAATACAATTTTTGGTGTCCTATATTGTACGCTATATTTAAATTTTATTTAATACATTTTAATGTTGGAAAGACATTGAAAAATGTTGCTGAACTGTAGCTTCTTAGCTTTAGCTTTGAACTTATTGTACTTTTATTGTAATTAATTTTTGTCCCTGAAAAATTAGCTTGAGATGAAACAATAGTGGGTAGATGCGCGGTTCATTGTAACTGATAAAAAAAGGAAAAGTATATATTTTAGTACTGTAGCTTGTCACCATTTCTTTTAAGTTTTTTTACAATTTTTTAATCATCTTGTAATGTTTCTGTGGTTTTCTCAAAGTCTAGTGGTGTGACATTTATAAACATTTTAATAAAAAAAATATTTGCACAAATATTTGATGTTTTCTCTCAAAATAGATACAAAAACTAATATAAATAAAAAAATTGTATGATAATAATAATAATAATAATAATAATAATAATAATAATAATATTCTTATTCATTATTAGGTTCTAACATAATATAATTATAAATAAATAAAATAAAGTATTATAAAAAAAACTTTTAAAATGTTTTGAGTAATTAAAGCAGTCCACTTTAAGACACTGGAAATTTCATGCCAATTTTCCAAGAAAAAGTTTGGTAAAGATCAAAATGGTTTCTTTAACTAGGTACACAGACACTCCCATGGCTCTAATACTTGTGTGGACTTGTGATGTGTGGCCTCACCTTGCCGTCAAGTCGACTCCTGTCATCCTCTGAGGCTTCAGGAGACAGAACGCAGTAGAATTTTGGCTGCACTGTGGAATCTAAATGAGAGTGAAAACAGACATATAACAATCAAAACAGTTCTTGCACTAGATTAGCAAAGCTTATAACTGTTGTACTGCAGTAAGTTTGATATCGACCATCAAGGGCATAATGGAGAGAAATATAAGAAGTCTGACTTACTCCTACCTGCCGAGCAGTGCTTGGCCCAGTTCTCTTCCACTTCTTTGAAACCATAATAAAGCGGGACGGCACCTCTCTTTCCTCCCTCCTGTCCTGAACTGGCCCCGGATGACAGGGGTGTCAGAAGATTGTACTGAACCTAAGTGGGCAAATAAAAATAATTGTTACAAACTAGGCACAAAACTGTGGTATGTTTCCAGTGAAAGTACAGCTACAATTGTACCTGCTCAAACAAGTACATGGGTGCTTTTGAGTACTGGTGCAGCAGGTAGTCGAACACAAGCAAGATGCGGGCCAGGTTGAGGGGTACAGCCTGAAGCTGAGAATCCACGTGGGCTGCGATTTCCGCAATAGCCTGCATGCACAGGGTGAGGATGTTGCGGCGACCCTTTTCAGAGAAGTTGTGAAAGATGAGCAGAAGCAGCTGAAGGTGTTCAACGTTGAGGTCCTCGTCAGCAGGCACCGCTCCCTGTAGTGTGTGCTGTTTCAGAGTGCCTATAAACCTTTAAAAAAAACAACAACAAAAAAAAACAACAACATTCAGGTTGAACACATTGTGCAATGTTATACAAACTCCATGCTAACATATAATACACACATGGTAGGGATGCGACGATAAGTCGATGCAGAATTGATTCGTGGAACAATTCTGAGATCTTCCGAATGCGTCGCGATTCTCTCTGGAATCGATTCTGAGCTTAGATTTTAACAGCAGATGGCGCTCTAATCTAGTTTTTATCCACACACACAAATGCTAATGAAGAAGAGTGCTGAAGAGCGCTTGTGCATTCGTGCGAGTCATGTAACTGCACCTCGGCTCAGAATGCTTTTATGACGTGAGATTAATGTAAACACAGCCCACTGTAAACACCCTTGTAATTCACTTCAATCTTTTCAAATTTTAAGAATGATTATTTTATTTGGATTTGGAAACAAGCAGAGTACGGCTGTTTCTAAATCATGCAGCGCCATCTGCTGTTCAAAACTAAGCTCAGAATCGACTTGAGAAAGAATCGCGATGCATTCGGAAAATCTCAGAATCGATGCTGAATCATTTCTCGATTCGCGATGCATCGATATATTTTCCCAGCCCTAACACATGGGTGACAATTTAGTAAAGAATCCAATTCTACATTTGAGAAAAGAGCTGTAATTCCGTAAGATTCTGTGACGTCTTACCTTTCCCAGACCTTCATGCACTCGGGTACATCAGGTTCTCCCTGCTGGCTAGCTTTATGCTGCCAGATCAGCAGTAACCTGGAGAGCACTGAGAGGGACTGAGGATGGATGTACATGGGCCAAGGACCCTCTGAGAACGGGGCAACACCCAACTGCTGCAGAAGAGTGTTCTGAAGAAAAGTTGTAGAAAACAAGGAATCAGATACCTGACATCTATCAAAAATTAATATTGCGATTTTTTTTTTTTAGCATATTTCAGATGTTACCTGTAGGGATGGAGAGGGCAGGTCTGATGTTACCAGAGAGTGATTAAAGTGATAGAGGGCTGAGGCAAACTCTTCATCAGAGGAACCTAAGCAAAAATCGTTGCGCGTTAGGAAAAGCCTAAATGGAAGCCTAAGTATAAGATCAGAGTGAGGGGTTTAAAAAAAACCTTTGACATCTTTGTCGACATCCTTGATGATGCTGGCGAGAGTGGCCATGTGCTGCTCTGTGAGGGACACGCTTAGGTAGTTCCGAATGAAATTGTTTCTGGATTTCAGCATGGAGGTGGTGATGAAGTTCAGTATGCTTGAGGCTAAGCTCAAAAACTGGAACAAGAAACGTGTCTTTAAGTCAACATGAATCAGCTTTTGAAAAACTTCACTCATGTAATGTGAAGTAAAAAAAAAATAAATAAAAATAAATAAATAAATATAAACTGAAAAATAATTTCAAAAACTGTAAAAAGAAACATGTCTAAGTCAATATGAAACAGCAACACATTTCACTCATCACGTAATGTAAATAAGAAAAAATATATTAAAATAATTAT
>JAFVLL020028837.1:0-25202 GCA_021397915.2 Tor tambroides | reverse complement strand
ACTCCTCCATTGCTTTGCGGACCTGACTGCTTTCCAGCTGTTTCTCCAAGTACTGTAGACACTCTTCAAGAATGGACTCATCCAGACCACTAATTGGAAACAGAACCATATTAATCTAGATTCCTTCAGATTGCAGTTTCGAAGTCTGCTTAAAAGTCATATGGTCATCTGGGGTCCCACCTGTTGGGGTCAGAGTGATTGGCGATGATGTTGTAGCAGCCTGTGATAAGGCGCTCATAGACGAGAGCCAGGAAAGCATCCGATTCAGCAGGGCCCAGGATCCTTTCCAGTGAAGTGCTGCAGATCTCCGCCACGCTCTCTGTGCTGCTCTCCAGCAGGAGGGGCAGTAGCGTGCGGATCACCTGTGGACTGTTCAGCTCCTCTGTGCTGCAGCAACACACAAGTAATCTTTAGCATCTATCAATCTTTATATAGATATGTCTGTTTTAACTGTTGCTCAAGACTTACACAATGAGATCCCCAGTTAGGCGCACCAATGAGAGCAGAATATGTTTGAGCGAGGAGGCTAAGGGCAGTGATTGGTTGCTGAGGGTCCCCAGGTGGGCAGCCTGAATGGCGCTGATGTAACTTTCCGATGGAATAGTGTCGTTGGCAAAGGCGTTCCGCTGTGGACAAAGAACCAATCAGTTTATGGTGAAGTAGTGAGAGAGTATATTCACTCGAAGAGCTGAAGGATAAGCATTCTAACCCATGAGCCAAAGTTAGGGAATTCATTGGTGTGAATGTTGTTCCATGTTTCACACAATGTCTGAACAGCTGACGGTAGATTCTGCATTACAGTCTGACCTGAAAGAGTGAAAACAGAACCAAAATGGATTAGATATTCAAATTTACATAAAAGCCGCTAATACCTTGATATTATCCAGAATTCTTACCAAGCAAATTGGCTTTGCAGCGTGTGGATCCAATGGACAAGACCGCAGCATAACCCTGCAGTTTAGCTTCAGTTGGTTTGTTTTCTCCTTCTTCTGGCAGGCTCATCAGCAGGTATGACCTGAGCAAACATATGACCAGCAAACCAGTCAGGAAGGGCTTAAGAACTTGGTTTGGTTTTCTAATAGTTACTTCAGTACTTTAAAGAGATGGTTCATCCAAAAATGAAATGAAAATGAACTTTATTATGGACTCTCATGTTATTTTAAGGTTGCTTTTTTCTTGTGGTGCATGTGGTGTAATCAGCACCTGGTGAAGGCTGTGTAGACATCAATGAGCTGCAACGTGGCGGGCAGCAGGTTTTTGGTGATCTCGGAGGATTTGTTGGGGTCTGTATCAGCAGCTACTTTGGAGAAATGCTCATCTAAAGACACTTGCACTTTGGAAATCACAGCATCCAATGTGTAGATGGTTTGTAGAGAGGGTACTTGGTGAAGAGGTAAGATGCTGGTGGGGTCCACGCAGCAAAACGACGAAATCTATGAAGGAGAGGATTTATGAGGCCATATATTAGGAGACAAGCAGAAAAATCTATATCAGGTGTTAATGGCTACTCTAAGAGTGTACCTGTCTGGCGATGTATTCCTCTGCGAGCTCCACATCATATTTCACTGCGCTGCATTTAGCTGAGGCCACTTCGATCAGAGATGTGGCGTGGTCAGCTTTCATTCCCTGTTTCACTAGGTGCTCCTGATTAAAGAGTATTAACAGATGATTGACCTTAATAACGTCAAGGTATCTTGATCAGTTGGTTATATTTTCTTAGTGTTAAAATGATAAAACTAACCTTGATCCAGTTAACGTAGGTACTGACTCGTAACCTTGATGACCATCTTAGGGTGTGCAAGATGTCGCTCTCACTGGGGTCACTGTTGCCGCCCTGAAGCTGCTCAACATAGGCCTTTGAGGGTGGCAGCACTCCCAGGATTTTCCACAGCACCAGGAAGTAGTACTGCAAGGAACATGCTTCCTGTACCAGAGATTGACAGCAACATTTAGGGCAAAGTCAACCGGCGCAAACACAAGGTTGATTATAAAAACTGCAGAATGTGTGTAACTCACTACTGGGGTGATGGGCTTGTTTTCTTGCCGTCTTGCTGTGTCAAAGCTGGATCCCGCAGCCAGCAGGGAGATCAGAGAGCAGTATAAGTCGTCATACTTTACCACACCATTGAACAGCACTTGGAAGGCCTGTAACAGTTGACAAATAACATGCACATTAACTTCTTATATTCATATATATATATATATATATATATATATACACACACACACATACATACATACACACACACACGAGTCTTCAAACTTTTAATGCCAAGAACCTCATGAAGAGATCGAACAGGATCTCAGATACATAATGTATGCTGAGAAAGCTATAGAAAGAAATATTTTATTTGATTCAACATAAAATTTATTACACACAAATGCTTAGGCTAGAAGTGCCTAACATAAGCTATATAACATGAAAGAAGATGGTTTGAGAAACATCTCAACATTTTTTGTTCATGAAATGAAAGTCACTGGTAACCAAAACAGCTTTGTTAACAACAGTCTTCAAAATATTCAGGTTTGAAATGACATGAGGGTGAGTAAATATCAGATTTTTTTTCTTTTTTGGTGAACTATACCTGATGTTGTACTATACCTAATGTTCTTTTTTACTGAACTGTTGTATAAAATCACATTTGCACTTGTGCTATTCAACATAAACAGCACTATTGCTCTCGCTGCTCATGTGATATTGCTTATGTGATATAAATATGAGACAAATACTCATACAGGGACATTTTTTTTTGCCCCAGTATCTTATGGAGTTGTTGCCCTGCATCATGTCAACAGTCAACTGCATGAAACATAAGATAACGTACAGGTCTGGGGGCGGGGCCAGTGCGTTTACTGCGTTAAAATATTTTAATCGCGTTATTTTTATAACTATTTAATTTAACGTTTAAAATGACAGCCCTAATTAAAATATACAATATAATATTCTTATTTATATTAAATTATAATAAATATAATATTTAATCATGTTTAAATAAATAAATACAAATGTTTAAAATATTTTGAGCAATTAAAGCAGTCCACTATATTTGGTGAAGACCAAAATGGTTTTCTTTAACTAGGTGCACAGACACTCCCATGTCTCTATTACTTGTGTAGACTTGTGATGTGTAGCCTCACCTTGCTGTCAAGTCGACTCCTGTCATCCTCTGAGGCTTCAGGAGACAGAACGCAGTAGAATTTCGGCTGCACTGTGGAATCTAAATGAAAGTGACGACAGACATACAACAATAAAACAGTTCTTGCACTCTTGCATCGACCATCAAGTGCACAACTGAGTGAAATATAAGAGATCTGACTTACTCCTACCTGCCGAGCAGTGCTTGGCCCAGTTCTCTTCCACCTCTTTGAAACCATAATAAAGCGGGACAGCACCTCTCTTTCCTCCCTCCTGTCCTGAACTGGCCCCGGATGACAGGGGTGTCAGAAGATTGTACTGAACCTGAGTGAGCAAATAAAAAAAATAATTGTAACAAACTAGCTACAAAACAGTGGTATGTTTCCAGTGAAAGTACAGCTACATCCGTACCTGCTCAAACAAGTACACGGGAGCTTTTGAGTACTGGTGCAGCAGGTAGTCAAACACAAGCAAGATGCGGGCCAGGTTGAGGGGTACAGCCTGAAGCTGAGAATCCGTGTGGGCTGCGATTTCAGCGATGGTCTGCATGCAGAGGGTGAGGATGCTGCGGCGGCCCTTTTCAGAGAAGTTGTGAAAGATGAGCAGAAGCAGCTGAAGGTGTTCAACGTTGAGGTCCTCATCAGCAGGCACTGCTCCCTGTAGTGTGTGCTGCTTCAGAGTGCCCACAAACCTAAAAACAAAAAAAAACACACATTCAGATTGAGAATGTTATGCAATGTTATATGAACTTGATGTTAAGACATAATATACACATGGGTGAGAATTTGGTGAAGAATCCAACGCTAGATTTAAGAAAAGAGGTGTAATTCTGTAAGATTAAGTGAAGTCGTACCTTTCCCAGACCTTCATGCATTCTGGTACATCAGGCTCCCCCTGCTGGCTGGCTTTATGCTGCCAGATCAGCAGTAACCTGGAGAGCACTGAGAGGGACTGAGGATGGATGTACATTGGCCAGGGACCCTCTGAGAACGGGGCAACACCCAATTGCTGCAGAAGAGTGTTCTGGAGAAAAGTTAAAGAAAACATGGTATCAGATACCTGACATCTATTAAAAATCTGTTAAATTAATATTGAAATTTCTTTTAAAGCATATTTCAAAATTTACCTGTAGGGATGGAGAGGGCAGGTCTGATGTTACCAGAGAGTGATTAAAGTGATAGAGGGCTGAGGCGAACTCTTCATCAGAGGAACCTGGACAAAAAAGGTTACATGTAAGGAAAAGCCTAAATGGAAGCCTAAATGTATGATCAGAGTTAGGAGTTAAAAAAAACCCAAAAAAAAAACCTTTGACATCTTTGTCGACATCCTTGATGATGCTGGCGAGGGTGGCCATGTGCTGCTCTGTGAGGGACACGCTCAGGTAGTTGCGAATGAAATTGTTTCTGGACTTCAGCATGGAGGTGGTGATGAAGTTCAGTATGCTTGATGCCAAACTCAAAAACTGGAAGAAACGTGTCTTTAGGTCAACATGAAAACTTCACTCATGCAATGTGAAGTAAATAAATAAAATAATACACAAAAATAATTATATATTACTGAAAAATAATATATAAAAAAAATATATATTTCAAAACATTTCTTTAAGTCAAGATGAAACGGCAACCCATTTCTGTCATCATGTCATGTAAAAAAAAAAAAAAATTTATATATATATATATATATATATATATATATATATATATATATATATATATATACATTAAAAAAATAATAATGCAAATATAAAACTCCAGAGATTTTTAATCTTATTTAAAAAGATTTTTTTAAATACATTTATTATTTATTTTGAATGGGCTGATATGGCATTTATAAGGGACTTATACTGACAACCTATTGGCATGGAAACAAAAGTGGTTTCTGAATAATTTTGAATATTTTTAAGTACCATTTATGCATTTATAAGAAAAATTTGAATGACAAAAAACTGAATGCACTAATTAAATAGTAAAATATCAATTTTGATTCAACATCAGAAAAAGCCTCAGAGGTTTTCTGATTTTGAGCAACTAAATCATAAACAAGTCTTAACTTTGCTTTGACAAGGTTGGTTATGAGTTATGTAACGTGTTTGTACAGGACATAAAACAACATTTAAGTTCTAGCAGCAAAGTTAGTCAAAATCAGCATTCCTCTACACATCGTGGCCTTACCAACTCCGGGTCCTTGCGACTAGCCAGGATGTTGCCATTCTCTGCCGTGTTCAGCTTGCTGGGGCTCTTGAGTCTCGGGGATGTTTCCAGAGGTGGGGGTGGAGGGGGAGGTGGAGGTGCCACCTTCTCCTTACTGGGAGAAATAGTCTCTTCAAACCACAGCCCCAGAATGGGCTCACTATCATCATCTGAAAACACGCCAAGAGCCACATTCAGCACCACATTCAATGAAGTCATTGTACTGTATGCAAACAAAGCTACATTAGCCATGGATATTAATCTACTTAAGATCTTGTTACTGTTTAAGGCACAATAAAAAGAGACACTACGAATCTGACCTAAGACAGAGATCTGCTGACCTGAGAAACAAGCTGCTCTTGTCCTCTCCTGTCTTCTCTCTGCTGAAATAACGAACACTGTCACTAGCTGTGACGGCTGCCAGAACGGCGCAGTAAGCAGAGCATGCTTAGCGTGCCACAGTGTTCAGGAACAGGAAGTAAACTGACCTGACTCTGAGCTCTGGGGAGGCCTGACTGCTGTCCTTCTACTACAGCGTGCAGTGCTCAGGAACTGCCTAAGAATGTCCCTGAGATTCCTCAGCCCTGACACTAGCTCAGTAAACCACAAGCAAACCCTGAACTCAGCTGCATAGAAAATAACTCATGCTAATAACATTAAATAAGACTGCTGGGGGAATCTTACAAAATCTATCAAGATTCGCACAGGTCATTTCAATCCAAAGTGGGGAAAAATATCAAAATTATATTTTGCTGAAAGAAATTTAATATAATGCATTTTGACATTGTTATCAAAATAAAGCAAATTTAAATCCACCCTTCCCAACTGTTAGTAGCTTACTGTAAAATCAGCATTACAGTAATGCATATTTTAATCGTAAAGCACATTTAGAAAGTTTCTTTAAAAAAAAATAAAAAATAAAAAAAATCAACAAGGAAACAATGTGCATAAAATAAAGTAAACAGAGTGTGTTTGACATCATTGTCATCAAAATAAGCATATTTAAACCCTTCACTATAGTCAGCAGCCTACTGTAATGCAAAAAAATATATAAACATTTCTAATTCACTATAAAGTATCTAGTTTGCTTCTTCAGGGGTAAAAAACAAACAAAACAAGGAATAATAGTGTGCATAAATACAAAAGTAAGATATAATAAATTGTAAAAAGAAATAATAAATTAAATTAAATAATATAAAATTCAATTCAATTAAAAAATAAATAAAAATAAAATAAAATTGTGGACAGGATCCATTATTCCATTCATTTATATTCCTGTACAGATAATGTGATATTCTTCAATGGAAATATAATTTGATGAGAAAAGTCCAAAAATATGCTTCCTTTTCTGCAAAATATATAATTTTTCCTTTTGATTTTGAAATATAACTTAGACATTTTTTGAGAGTTTCACCCAGCTAGACAATCGAATGGGGAAATTTACAGTTAAAAGCAACTACTCTGTTTATATGAACTAAATCAACTTCAATGTCTGACCTCACTGTGGCCTTTATTTACAAGGTTAAACATTGAGAAATCTGTAGTGTTTGCTACCTTGGCTGCTGTCCTCTTCTGTGCTGCTGAAGTCATCTTCGTAGTAAGTGTTGGAGTCAGTGGAGGCACTGGCGTCACTGCTGACCGAACCTTTCCTCTGCCGCTGCAGCACACACGCCTGAATCAAGCAGAACCAGAGGCACCACATTCATCAAACACAACAGACCACTTCCTCATAGCAACCATGATCAAGTCTTGTGGTCACATACCTTTTTATAGGAAGTGGAGAGCAGCGTGAAGAGCAGGTTGGTGAGAGGGACCGAGTCAATGAGTCTCTGCACTCTCTGTATGGACGTGCTCTGGGCCATAATGTTCAGCTCTGCTGGAGGCCCGTCACTGGCCCAGCCCTGGAAGACAGAAAACAGCTTCACTCGTATTTACAACACAAAAATGCTCCGGTAGTTTAAAAGCAGCAGTTGTGTTCAGTCTTACTCTGTGAAGAGCCTCCACTTGTAGGTCCTGGAACAGTGACGTGAGCAGTTTGATTGAATGATTGGCCAGAATGACTGACAGAACCCCAAAACCTTGGTGCCTGATGAGAGAAAATACTTCACATTTACTGACACACTTATTTACGTGTCATTTTTGTAATAATCTAAAATACACCAAATATATACATTCATACATTCAATACATTTCACCTATTATGTTTAATTTATTTCTGTATTAAAAATTTGATATTGTTTGGGGGACAAAGTCAAAAATGACACAATGATACAGTCCTAATATCATAATAATTTAGAAAATATATATAAATAAATGAATAAATAAATATTTAAAATAAAACTGTTTCAGTGCATATTTTTTTAATAAAATGTAACAGTTTTATATCATAAAATCGTATACAATTTTTGCAACCAACAAGCGGAGGGAAAAAAAAAATCATAAACTAATTTAAAATAAATATTTAACCTTTTTATTTCAAGGCAAGACTAGGTTGTAAAATGTGGTATATGATTAAAATAATAAAATATTGATTAAGCTGTGTTCTCCCACATGAAATCAAGATGTAACAAAAATAAGTTTTTAATTGGTAGTTGATCACACCACATGACATTTAGACATCGAAGTTCGAATGTTTTTAAAACTAACATGAACAGTCTGTTTCTAAGAACTTGGCACTTGCATTTTAGGGCTCTCTTATATTTCATGCTCCCACATTCATTGGGTCATCATTTCAAGTATAGAACACAGAGGCACTTACCCTTTCCCTGGGCCAAGTTTAGGAGATCCTGCTCCGTCCTTGGTTCGGGTGGCGATGTCTCGGACCCGTAGTGCTGCCAGGGGATCTTTCTCCTTCCCTTTATCAGCCAGGGCCGTGGGGCTCAGGTTCAGTATCAAATACAGGCTGTTCAACAGGCACCAGGCACCCAAGAGCTGAAAGTTCTGATAATGCTGTTGAAACACGAAGCACAATCTCAGACATGGGCCGTTCTCATTAATGTTATATACTCTGTGGTAAATAGTTCACCTACCTCTCCTCCAGCTCTGCGAGAGTTACTGATGGCCTGTCCAATCATCTCATAGATTTCCAGCTGTTGAAAAGAGGAAAAGCGTAAGATGAGGAGTGTACCAAAGACAATAAAATTGTCATCTTGACTACTGACACCTACGCATTTCTGCACGATGGTAGCAGCATCGTTTTCATAGTCTTCTTCCTTGGAGCCAGTGGAGGCCGCACGAAGCTGCAAGCCGCTGCCCACCTGCAGTATGGCCATGCAAGTTGCCACACTCACACCTGAGAGAACATAAACACTCCTGAAGCTCTCTGCATATATCTGAACTTGACAAAAGGAGCTTTTTCCAAATCAACCCACCTGCATAGAGGCAGCTTAGTGCTAACACAGTCACATCAAGTAGTCTCCCAGGGGTCAAAGGCTCCAGTACAGGCAAGGAAAGTGTGTCCAAGGCCATGGTCACATCAATCACCAGGGAGTGAAAACTGAAACAGGGGAGGGAAAATCAGTGAACTCGCTCTCAACAGATTTAATAAACAGCAGTGAGCTGAGGGTGTCTTTGTTTTACCCATTTCGGACAGCGGTGGCATCTGCCACAGTGGCCGGCATGATGAAGAAAGAGTTGGCGGATACCGCATCCTGGAAGCGGTTGATATACCGTAAGAAGTAGGGAAGGTTGAGGCACACACGCAGCAACTTCTCTGAGCCCCCTGTAATGCATGGGATAAAAGTTTTCATTGTGTAACAAAATGAAAGCAACGTCATTTCAACAGGTGGTATTTGAAATCAAACTTTTAAGAACCGCTGATATAGTGCAAGTGCAACTCACCTAATTCTTGTAAACTGGACACATTTTGAGAGATGAAGGCATTCTTCATTTTGGCCGGCGTTGCCTGATCTGTTGTTGTCTGGTCATCGCACTCATTCTCACCCTGTAAAACACGTGAAATCATGGTTTTGTCCAAAAACATTTGTTTGCTCATAACAAAACAGCAGTAAACCTAGGAGAGGTCACATTATTGTGAACTCAATCGAAAGACCCGTCTAATTCACTGACCTGCATGTGAGCAGATGGAGAGGCCAGCATGGTAATGTCAGGGTTAAAGACTGAGGTCAGCTGATTGAAAAAGTTCATTTGGACTTCTTTTTGTCTGAGTTCAGGGTTAACAGGGGAGGGAAGCTCCTTCTGGTCCTCCACTGGAAAACAAGATCACCAAAGGCAATTGTATCAGCAGACAGAATCTCGTCTTTGAGTTAACCATTCTGGAAAAACTCGAATCCTCTCTGACAGAGGAAAGAGAACAAAGCCTCCTTTCTGCCAGCCTGGCACTCACATGAGAAAAAAGGTTAATACACTCAGATAACACAATGCTTTGTCTGGACTAATCTGTGCCACCAATTACGTGCCAAACTGTGCCATGATAAAGGATGCTATTTTTGTAAAAATTAGATTTCATGATTAATTTGTAGGACTTGATGCACTGTTTAATCAATCAAATTAATTGCATACAATCAAAAAAATATTTGCTAAGAACTGCCACCAAATTAGGACAATTCCATAAAATGGAATTTATGTACAGGTCAGGAGGCCTGACTAAATCTATTCATTTTTAAAACATGTTCCCTTTTTTAATAATTAATTGTACTCATTTAGCACACTAAAAGAATGTCTTACTAATGTGTAATATTAAAGAATTCAATTACTAAACAGAACAGCTCCCTCCAGACTTGATCTAAACTGAGTAAAACTCACAAGAGAGCCTATAATTAGCCACAACAATCAAATGAGCAGCAAAGCAGGCACACGAGAAAATGATGCTTCATTAATTCTCGTGTACAGCAGATAACAAGCTGTAAAGAGGACAAATATAATTATGACACATCTGAACTGCATCAGCATTGCAAGACAATGTATTAAAGAGAACTTAGGCAATCTGTCCACATGGAATCTGTCCCTTTAAAATTCCACATATACACACTATTGGAATTTCAATAACATCATAAAGGTCCCCCTGGTCCATCAAAATCAGCACAACTAGACCTGTAAGAATTACTTGAGCCAGTCTACACCGGATATTATGAGCCTTTAATTACAAGGCAAAAAGGAAAGCAAACAAGAAAATCCTACAAATGAAACACCTTCACCACCTCAAGCTGTTTATTTCTGAACAGCTGTGTTGAATTTACAAGCAAGACACTCAACATTCAAAAGCACCAAAACACTGCTGCTGCTGCATATCCCCATCCTGGCTCTATAATATCTAGCTAAATCATAGAGATTACTTCTATAAAGACAGGTCATTACACCAATCCCGACACGTCACGTTGTCTTTACATGAACTAGAGAGCTCATTTATCTGGTAACACAGGGCTGTGACAATTTGAAACCACTCTTACCATCAGAAAGGGTCTTGACAGTTTGGGGTAGTTTGGCTGACTTCATCATTGCAGTAAAGGTGATGATTTCTGTCCGATCCAATCGACTGCAGCCAGTACAAAGGCCTTTTATTAAGAGGATCAGGTGCTTCTGTGGAGCGGAAGGAGAAAGGAAGTTAGTCTATGAAAAAATCCTATGCTTAATCAAACAGACAAAATGTATTACACCAAGGTTCATATCTGACCTGAGAGACTGCACATGCTTCATCAGGATTCTCCAGACGGAGCAATGAGAATTCAATCAATACTTTACATGCTGCAGCTACTGACAGCAACTGATTTCTGGGGACTGGAATGGGACAGAAAATTGTTATAAAAAAATATAAAATGGGAACATTTTTAAAAGCCAGTTAAACCTGTGTATGCCTATATTTAGCTAGAAATATGATACATTTCACCTAGAAATTAATGACATGACAGTTTCAGAATAAAACAATGAAATGTGACATACTTTGTCCACAAACTGTGGTGATGTAATGTGCAGATAGTGCCACAAAGGAGGAGTAGAATGGCTCATACTGTTTGTCATGGTGAAGAATCTCAGATTCACTGTAGAAAAAAGAAGAAAGAAACTGCCGAAATCAATGTAAATTGCAGTTTGCATCTCATTTAACTACTGTAACGTGATACTTCCAAGTGAAACCACGTACTTAATGAGCTCAAATTCAAGACAGGACTTGATTATCCATCAGGAATTGATTGAATTGTGAAAGTCAGTGTGCATCAGAATGCAAGTGTGCTAAACCAAAACGTACACAGCTATTTGGCTATCGGTTAAAAATATTATCCAGTAGTTTGCATGATCTGACCATTCTGACATAGATGGAATAGCTAAATCATTACAGATAAAACAAGTTATTTCGTTCTAATGAAAGATTACGAAGACAAACAATGTTGTCAGTTAGAATTATCAAATTAAACATTGACAATAATAATGGAAACATAAATTAATAATTAAGGTTATGTCAAAAATTCCCAACAGAAGCTAAAATAACTGAAGAACTCCCAAAATGCTGTTCTCGATCTACATGATTCTTGCAGAGATAAACAAAAACTCTCCTATAGTGAGCATGTAAACAACTGGTTAGCAATAAAATGTTAAAAACAAAGTCCAAAGCACAAAAGGGAATTTCTTTGTAAGATAAACTCACAGGAGTAGGAATGCATGACCTTATCTGACAGACTGAACATTTATGGGGAACTTTGATATTGCTTTCAGATTTAAGTGTAACAACAACAACAACATACAAACATCACAAAAGCCGTTTAAGGTTTTAAATGATTCCTAAAATCTCGTGGTAACTGTCCAATTTGTACCAGTGTTAATTTACTACTATTTATATACTATAGAATTTATTAATATTTTGAATGAGTTTCAGGGAAAACTCTTTTAGGAAAAATACACATTTCAGCTTCATTTTATCCATTCAGAGAATGCCACTGGCAATAAACGTTTTTGAACAAACACACTCATGTCAGCAAACATTCTACACACTGATCACATAAAATGACTCTGAGCCCAGTCAGATGAACACAGACATATGGAAAAGTAACAAACAATGAAAACAATTAATTCTCAATTATTATTAAACTGGTTTAGTCCAGTGTAGGTTGGCAGCTCAATTCATTATCAATCGAGTTACTTTCACTTTTAACTAAGTTGCACTTAGTTCATGCACATCGACAAGACGACAGTTAAAGATTTCATATCACTCCATTCCTCTCTGGAATTCATTTCAGTGCGTTTACTGTTTATTTTAAAGGTCAGGCGGTTGTTTGGCTAAAAATTAATAGTTGATTAACACCGCTGTAAATGAAAAACACCGTAATGTGTTTGTTTGGGAAGACCAAGCACTGTTTCCGTAAAAACGAAACTGATGACAGTACACATATATTTACACACAGACAAACAAGCTTTTGAAATGGACAACTAACCCTACAACAAACTAAAACAGAGAATTCCGACGTTTGCCCACTTGATCGAAAGAGGCTAACTCACAATTAGCGAACCATCAGTGACACTAGCACCAGCTGCTAAGTCATGGCTTGCTAGTTAGCAGGCACACCCCCTACATGCATTAATTTGAACCGACTGCAACTAAAACTTTGAGTAACTGGGACTAATGTGGTTGCCGCTGACTGACAAAGGAAGATTTATCAGGATGACAATTAAAAAAGACGAGTATGAGTATTATGAATAGCTCTTGACAGTGGCTAGCAGGCTAGCTAGCGTTGGTTGGGGTTAATCGAGGGAGGCTAACATGCTCATTCGGTGTCAATTAATTCACTTCCGACACAAATATAAAATCACTTTATTTAGGGGCGGATGTCGTGGGATCCTGTACGTCCATTATAAGAAAGCGGCATTGCTAAAATATCAACCAGGCAGATTATATGAACGCAAAAGAGTGGATCTCCGGCCTGATGATGAAGCAGAATCTGATGTATCTGCTAATGTAAATGCACAGTAACACTCCGGCTGTGTCTCAAAATACAGTGAGCGGCATTCGTAGACAGAACATTTAGTCACCATATGCGAGTCTGAACGATTCAAAATAGGTTTTGGCCACCGAAAGTATTTTAAAGAGCATTTTTGGACATCATAAGCGCATTTGGAATCGTCCAAACCCTCTCACGACGCCCCGAAATGCTGTCAAGGTAGTCAGCTGACTAGGTTTTGAGACACAGCCTCGGTGCTGCCATAGCATCACAGCTAATGCAGAGTCACTCAACAGTTTATTTCAGCCCTGCACGAGCCAACTCAACAAACAAGCCCTCGTCTGACCTGTTTATGATGGATCCTATAAGCTGAGGTAGCTCTTTCGTTTCGAGAAAGCCGTGTAGGACGCTGATAAAAGTGGCCGTACACGGCTGCAGTCCCTCCAGGTTCTCCATCTCCTCCACTCGACGCCATCTTGAGATCCTCTCTTAGAATCCAAGAGCGGAAATGAGGTTAATCATCAGACGCCAAATAACAGGAACTGTCGTCAGAGATAAACATGAAAAGTCTCGTGTGTTATGTCATGTGAGCACGTAGAAACCTTCTGAGATAAAAAAAAAAAAAAACAGGACCGTGGTTAACGGTTTTACTCATGAGTTTCAAAACCTTTGTTTATTTACGACTGTGGCCGAATAGCTCAGGAAACGTGAGCTTAAAGGGACAGTTCACCCAGTAATGAAAATTCTGTCGGTATGCGAATCGCCACTATGTCTTTCCAAAATTTTCTTCTAAACCCAAACATACAGGTGCATCTCAAAAAATTAGAATATCGTGAAAAGTTAATTTTTTACTGTAACATTTCAAAAAGTGAAACTTTCACATTCTAGATTCATTACATGTAAAGTAAAACATTTCAACGTTTTTTTGTTTTGTTTTTGTTTATTTTGATGATTAGAGCTTACAGCTCATGAAAGTCAAAAATCCAGTATCTCAAAATATTAGAATATTTATATTTGTGTTTCATTTGAGTACAAATTCCGGGTATCTCTTGTTGTTTGAAACCACAATAATGGGGAACACTGCTGACTTGGCAATGGTCCAGAAGACAATCATTGACACCCTCCACAAAGAGGGTGTCACAGAAGGTCATTACAGAAAGGGGTGGCTGTTCACAGAGTGCTGTATCAAAGCATATTAAATGCAAAGTTGACTGGAAGAAATTGGGTAGGAAAAGGTGCACAAGCAACAGGGATGACCGCAAGCTTGAGAATACTGTCAAGTAAAGCCAATTCAAACACTTGGGAGAGCTTCACAAGGACTGGACTGAAGCTGGAGTCAGTGCATCAAGAGGCACCATGTTTTTCACTTCTAAAACACAAACAACATCAGAAGCATCTTACCTGGGCCAAGGAGAAAAAGAACTGAGCTGTTGCTCAGTGGTCCTAAGTCCTCTTTTCAGATAAAAGTAAATTTTTCATTTCATTTGGAAATCGAAGACTGGAGAAGCACAGAATCCAATCTGCTTGAAGTCCAGTGTGAAGTTTCCGAAGTCAGTGATGATTTGAGGTGCCGTGACGTCTGCTGGTGTTGGTCCATTGTGTTTTATCAAGTCCAAAGTCAATGCAGCCATCTACCAGGAGATTTTGGAGCACTTTATTCTTCCATCTGCTGACAAGCTTTATGGAGATGCTGATTTCCTTTTCCAGCAGGACTTTAGCACCTGCCCACAGTGCCAAAACCACTTCCAAGTGCTTTGCTGACCATGATATTACTGTGCTTGATTGGCCAGCCAACATGCCTGACCTGAACCCCATATGGAATCTATGGGATATTTTCAAGAGAAAGATGAGAATCAGTCGATCCAACAATCCAGAGGAGCTGAAGGCTCAATAGTGCCTCAGCAGTGCCACAGGCTGATCGCTTCCATGCCACACCTCACTGATGCTAGAATTTGTGCTAAAGGAGCCTCGACTAAGTATTGAGTGCATAAATGAACATATTTTAAAGAACTTGAACTTTTCTGTTTTGCAAATCCTTTTTTTGATTGATCTTAGGAAATATTCTAATATTTTGAGATACTGATTTTTGACTTTCATTAGCTGTAAGCTCTAATCATCAAAATTAAAACAAAAAAATAAATGTTGAAATAAATTACAAGAAAAAATGAACTTTTTCACGATATTCTAATTTTTTGAGATGCACCTGTAAATGTTAGGCAGAATGAGCCTAGAATTATATGTGGAAAAAAGATGCAGTAAGTGAATTGTGACTTACTCTTGTCAAACAACACGACAAAAATGTCACTTTTTGGTGGTTATCCATTTAAAATAGTCCAAAATTAGACCAATTGTACATGCCATCATTTTTTGTCCATACAATGGAAGTAAACTATAACCAAAACGGTTAGAGTCCCAACAGTCTTCAAAATATCATCTTCTGTGTTCTGCTGAAGAAGAAGAAGAAGAAGAAGAAAAAGACATTGAGGTTTGTAACGACATGAGGGTGAGTAAATGATGACAGATTTTTTTATTTTTGGCTGACTATCCCTATAATATTATCCAAAATAATACAAATTGTAGGCGACATGTCAAAATTATTTGTCTATACAAATGAAGTCAGTGGTAACTAAACTGTATGGTTCCCAAAATTCTGCAGAAGTCAGTCAGTCATACAAGTATTTAATAAAATAATGGTGAATAAAAGATGATAGATTTTTTTTTTCTTTTTCTTGGATGAATGATCCCTTTAGTGATGCAAAATATTTCAACTGGTAGTGCCCAGACTAACTGCAGAAGTTCTACCTTAAGTTTTCGAAACGATTCAAGAGTCAACAATTAGGAAGGGGATATTTTTTATTATTGATTAGGGGGAAAAGAACAAATAATTTATGCATGTTTAAAAAAGCATTAGGTTTGTTACCAACTTAATTGAATGTCTACTCTTTTGTTACAAATATTATTATTAAACTTTTTTTTTTCTGACATCATTAATTTGCAGCAGCGGGGATACTTTCAAAATTATGTATATAAACAGGCCTATTATTCATGAAAATCAAAAGAGTAGAAACATTTTACACAATAGTAAAATCACAAGGATTTGCAATGAGTACAAGTCAAAATCAAAAGTATGATATGGCATATTAGGATCTTGCTCATAAATATATCAAGTAAGAACATGGCTCCAAACCATCCAGTGCATTTGACATACCATAAAATAACTACAAAAGACTGTTCAAACTCTTATGTAGAACCTTGTATCATTAATGTACAGGAGAAAACAATTTCACAGTTCTCATGTGCACTAGTGTTTGCCTATTCAAATCCTGTACACAAGGCAATATATTCTTTAACAGCTCATCAGATCATATTAAATTTAAAACCCAATCATTTTATTCAATCTTTTCATTGATTTAAATAAAAAAGGCAGTCCTTTTGCAATACTCCTTCCCTCAATATTAATTTTCAAAATAACACCATTTCTTCAAAAGGCAGACTCAGACTTACTGAATGAAATCTATAATGGAAAAAATGAAATAAACGGGACGGGTATTATGTTATACCTGGCAAGTCTACCTTTAAATCACATGAGTTGAGTTACCCCGAAAGGCACAAATAAATAAATTAGACAGTGAATTGTTCAATGCTGGAGGGGGAGGGGGGTTAGACCTACATCATTACTTCTCTCTCTGAAAAGGGAAAAACTATCATGGCCGTCTATGCACTTACACTCAAAACACCACAAGATCTCTAAGACAGCTGGTTGCAAAAATACACCAAACTTGTCAAATGATCTTGCAGTTTTGACATGGTCACCAGCTAGTCTCCTGCCATCAATGTGTCAACCACATTGCAGTGAGGGCGAGAGTGAAGTCAACAGGCCTTTAGGATGAGTCTTATCGCCATGCCCTATTGAGCAGTTTCACTTCCGCTAGACGTTTGCTGATCATGGTGGCAAAGAAGAGGCCAAAGAGTACGCTGCTGATTAATACATAGTCATAGTCATCCTTAAGGACATCAAATTGCTTGGAGGGGAACACTTTGGTCTGGTAGATGTCGAGACCATAAGCAACCACCTACAGGGTGAAGAAATTAAATGCATTTCATTCATGTAATAAGAATGGCATAGATGTTAAAGGAATAGGCTAGTTCACCCAAAAATGAAAATTCTGTCATTAATTACTTACCCTCATGTCGTTCCAAACCTGTAAGACCTCCTTTCATCTTCGGAACACAAATTAAGATATTTTTGATGAAATCCAAGAGCTTTCTTTGTGCATAAAAAGTATTCTCATAGCTTCATAAAATTACAGTTGAACCACTGAGGTCACATGGATTATTTTAACGATGTCCTTTCTACTTTTCTGGGCCTTGAACGTGGTAGTTGCATTGCTGTCTACAGAGGGTCAGAGAGCTCTCAGATTTCATCAAAACATCTTAATTTGTGTTACGAAGATAAACGAAGGTCTTACGGGTTTGGAACAACATGAGGGCAAGTAATTAATGACAGAATTTTCATTTTTGGGTGAACTATCCCTTCAAATTAAGACAAATCCTACCAACAAAAAGTTATTTAAAATTGTGAAATTTAAAAAGAAAATGGACTAAACCATCACTCTTACCAAACAGGTAGACTCCAGGCCAGAGGGGGCAGTGTGGATGCCCCTTACTCTTGACACGGTTTGGTTGTAGTTTATAAACCACTCTTCACGAATGGGCATTTCTGGAGCATATGGTATTAGGTTTTCTTCCCTAAATGGTGAGACAATCATTGTTCAGCTTGGTTACTCAGCAAACAAATTGTTAATCAAAGTCTGAATCGTATGTGATTTTTCCCAACACAGTAAATATTAGTTGAAAACCTACCGACTCTGTTCTGAGACCACCTCTGGTCTCCGCGGGTCCAGAAACATCTTTGGTAAGGATAAAATGTTGCCTGATGGCAGCCCGACTATAAAGTAAAAGTAATACACAGAATTTAATATGAGAATGCTGAAATTTTTGATATATTGACTTATAGATCAAAAAAAAAAAAAAAACCTGTCAGTTTCTGAAGATTCCAAACTGCTTGATATGCACAATACTAACCGAGAAGGTGTCGGCTGGTGATGCCCTTTTCCGTAAGTGTGGCTTCCAAAGTGCTTATGGGAGCAGGAAAAATGTACGACTGCTGCAGAACCTGAGGTGGATGTGGTCTGTCCAGGGAGCTGAACACTGTGCTGTTATAGAGCGCCGCTCCCTCAAAGAGCTCCAACACAGAAAACTCATTTCTGCGGAACTTGGAGTTCCAGTACACATACTATAGGGAATAAACACAAAAAGTAGTGTTAAATTCTGTACCAGAAACATTTATATCTATCACAGTAATCATAATGGATAAATGCATGGATACATCTGTGCACTTACCACCACCCAGTTTTCAGAGTGTACAAAGTGAACAGGTCCTCTGGCTTTCCGCTGCACTGCTTCATGCACAATACGGCCAGTGACACCATCAATCAGGAAGATTCCAACAAAGCTCCGCTCCTGATGGGTGTCTGTGCTTTCCGTTATCACAGCAAGGAGATTAGGGTTCAGATACTGCAGACAAACAACAGGTAGGATATGTGATTAGAAAAGAGTATAATTACTTTTGCCCAATAAGAGCAGTCATCGAATCAGCAGTACCTTGTAGAGCACGCTACGATCCCCCATGACTCTGCCCTGGGAATGTACATGTTCATTTGCACGCTTTCCTTTGACAGCCACTATCTTCTGCACCTCAGCGGGGATGACCACCTCCCAGATTAGCTCTGTAGACAAATCCTAAAGGAACAAAATTATATATGAACACTAGCATAAAAAGTGCTTTTCATCTGCTTTGCATGAATGGACGCTAACCTTGCGCAGACGGAAACCTGACAGTTTTCCCTGACTAGAATCCACTAGGTAGAAGAATATGGAGGATGCTGTGTCCTGAAGCTGCTGTAGAACGTTCTTTGTAGATGGAAATGCTGTGACCTGTATGAGAAAATAAACAGGTTCACATTCTCCAAGGAACACAGAAGGTTTGTCAGAAGAACGGAGACCCACCTTGTACTGGTCATCGATAAGTAGAAGGACTTTAGCATAGTCCTGGTCAATGACAGGCAGCAGCAAGGTCTGAAGGACAGGTCTGGGTAAGGCAGGGACACTAATTTGACTCTTCTTGCCAAAGATGGGATTGAAGACATAGAGGTTTCCAAGATCTGTGTCCTATAAATACAGTCCATTTTTAAATTTATAAAAAATAAATAAATAAACAAATAAAAAAAAAAAAAAAATATATATATATATATATATATATATATATATACACATATGAAATATATACGTGGAAAAAAATAAAACATGCAGTATTGAGCATATGAACACTTCACTGTCCTAAAAAAAAATAAAACAGTAAAATGAATGAAAAATGTGGACAAATGAATAAAATAAGCAAGCAAACAAAATACAAATGAGTACAAACTAACAAACAAAAATGCACAAACTAACAAAAACAAGTAAATGACCAAACACACAAAATTAAACAAAATAACAAAAGCAATTGAACACACAAACAAGTACACAAAGTAACCAAACAAGCAAATAAACAAACTAAAAGACAAATGCACAAATCTGTAAACAAATGAAGCAGCAAACAAACAAATGCACAAAGGAGTAAACAAACATGAAAGCAAGCAAACCGTAACATAAGCAAACAAAACCAGGCAACCAAATAAACAAACAAATATCATTAGATCATACAAAAGCAAACTTCAAAAGCTTACCTTGTTTTTTATAAGAAGTGTGCACTGTGGAGGATGAGGAAAGTGAGCAGTGGTCCTCTGCACAATGAGTTTGAAAACAGAGTTGGGCTGGATGTTTTCTAAATACTGCTTCCACAAAATAGTTCCTGATTTACTGTCGATGCCAAAGAGCTGAGTAGAAAAACAACAGCCATATGTTAACTGACAAGACAGCTAAAAGAACAAAGCAACAGCTGTGCTTTCTAAACTTACCTTCCCAGAGGCAGTTACCATCACCATCATCTTCTGCAGGTTGAATTCATCCCGAGACAGTGTGTCTATGCTGACCTCATTCTTCACACTGCTGCGGGGCTTCCGGGCATCATAAAAGAGTTTCCAGAGATGGGCCAGCCAGGCCTGCAGCAGGATGAACTGGGAAGAGAGGCGCTTGAGAACCATGGGTAACAGCCCATCTGCAGGCAACAAGAGACCACAGCGATGAATGACAGAAGTAAATGAATCTCCCAAAAAAAAAGAAAAAAGAAAAGTCACTTCAGCTTTAACATCACATTAGTTACATTCTTGAGCCAATTCATTGTCCACAAGTTAGAGACACTGACAAAGACATTACATAAAATAAAAACGTGATTAGGAAGAGAAGCAAAATTAGAGGAAGCTCTCTACTTTACCTTGAATAGCTGGATCCAAGTGCAGCAGATAGGCAAAAGAAAACACATAAGGACATAAATACAAAAAGAAATAGCAAGAAAGCCATGGAAAATAGGACAGATGAGTGAGACAGGAGGGTTTTTTTTTTTGCTTAGCAAGCAAAGCAGCGATGTCACAACATACATTAGCCATACATCACAAACACAGAGTACAGGCATACATAACACTCATATCTAGCAAATCTTAAAATAAAAAAGGCCTTCAAATGACATTTTATCTTGACCTTAAGATCCGTTTCATATTTTGAACTAACACTTAACTGGATTGCTCCAAAATTGCAAGATGAAAAAATAAGACTATAAACAATAGGTAATAAGCAAACAAAGACATAATAAACAAAGGTTTTACCGGCTTTCTTTCCAAATTCTCCCTCCAGTTCTGCCTGTGTTCCAGTGAATGGCAGATCAACCATCTCCATCGTGACCACATCAGCCAGGGCCTCCTCCCTCATCCAGACCACCCTGCCTACAGTGAGCCACAAAAATCAACTTCTTGCCTTTTGTAGTTTATACTAGATTGAGGTGACGCTAAGTTGAATTTTACTTCATATTTTTTACAGATATAGTACAGAGGTCCAGGAGAGAAATCAATTCATTGACTTATTTAAAGCTATTTAATTCATTTTATTAATCTTAGAATGTAATAAATAATTTTTTTATATATTTAAATGCAACATTTTGAAACAGCTTTTCTATATTTATTTGCCAGATTCTTAAATGAGAATTATTCATTTACATTTTTATTTTTCATAGTAATAATAGTAATTCATACCAGGTTGCTGTAGGAATGTGAGTGTAAGATCTTCCGTCTGCACCATGACTCTGTAGCCCACAGAATCATCTTTCTTCAGAAAGGCGTGGACATATAACTAAAGAACAGACCAATCAAATTAACCTACATCAAAATGATTGGCCAATAATCGGTTAAACTTAAATACTTCAGCATCAGCCCTCACTCTGTTTGGCTTTCCTCCATTAGGGTCCATGTGGTAGATAATGGTGGTGTCAAGGTGCCTCCGCCCTGTGTCAGCACTGAACAGGTTGATGCTGCAAGCCTTGAGTAAGAATAACAAGCGATTAAGGTACAAGTACATACCTAGAAAGACATTTTTGTCTTGTTTTTGAAATGTTACTCACAGTATCATTCTTTGGGGACATCACAGCAGCAACTGTCCTCTCTCCAGATGTGGCAAAAGCAGCCAGATATGACTGAAATATGAAGGGCATTGGGCTTTAGACTTTGAGTGAAGAGAAACCAGTAAAACTTCTGTAATCAATACAATTTTATGAATAGGAATCGTAAGGAAATTAATGGATCTGTTTCACTCTGAGATGTATTAGTTCTTACTGGATTGAAGTCTCGGAGTGGAGCGATGAGGCCGTCTTTGAGTTGCAGCAGGATGTGATGATCTGGACTGAGCTGCAGGAAGAACTCAGAAAGAGGAGGCTGTGCTGGATTGGGTTGAGTGGATGTCAGAACAGGCTGGAATCCCGATGCCACCTCCAAATCTAGCGTCTTTGAAAAGAGGAGCCACCCATGATATTATAGATAGTTACAGAAGACTGAGGAAGCATTGTATGTTAAATACAAGCAAAGCAACATCTGTACCTGGAGGTGGATCTGTCTCATTTCTGTCTGTTCTGCAGACTGCAGGAGTAGAGTATACAGGGACTGTGTGATCTGATCCACACACAACAGGACACCTGAGCTGATGACTGTACAGCTGCTCTCCAGGCTTGACATCCATGCGGCTTCAACTGATTTCTGAGAAAATTAAGTGATTGTATTATTATCCAAGTAATCTGACTCTCTCAATAAGAAAACTCACAAATACTTTTTTGTATTATAGAAGTAATCCGAGTCTTTAAATAAGAAAACTGTATTGTGTATAATTATACATGTAAATTATAAATTATACTGTATTGTGTACCATTATAAATGTTTTTACTGTCAGTTGAGATCAATTTAATGTATCCTGCTGAATAAAAGCATTCATTTCTTTAAAAAAAAAAAAAAATCCTAAAGAAAGTAAACTCCATACCTTGTTCATGATTTCTCCATCTTCAATTTTGTATTCAACAATAACAATATGGGAGTTCGGCACAACTCCAAAAACAAACACCAGTCCATTCCCACCAGAATAAATAGTTTGATACTGAACAGTGTCACTGTAGGATGCAAAAAGATGAATTCACAATAACTAATTACAGCAATTAAAAAAACAATTAATTACACAAATAATAACTGTAATAAGAAGTTGCAAAAAAAAAAGAACAGCTGTTATTCTGAATTCCAAGATTTTTTACCTGTCAGGTAGGTTTTCCACCCATATCTGGCTGCCACTTGAAAGGTCATGGAGCGAGATTGCTGATTTCTTCAGCACAGCAACATACCTCACAAGGTCTTGAACTCCAACTAAAGCAGCAGCCTGAAAGCTGTGGTCAAAAGTGGACACTGTCAGTTTGATGCACCAGTTAATCCTAATACTGTCACAAAATAACAAACAACATACAACCTTCCTGTATCAAGCACTGTCTCCCACTTCAAGCCACCGACTGTGGTCTCCCAGGAGCGAAGCAGACGGCCATTTCCAACAACAACAACAGCATCTAAGAGACAACAAACACAGATTCAGAGGCAAAATACAAAACCTAATTTCACAACATACGCTTTTTATTGCATGCTTACCCTGTCCATACATAAGCAGTGCATCAATATGGCCCTCTGGTCCAGTTTTATCCACATGCCGCCAGACTACAAGAAACAAAAACATTTCACTACACTGGTAAATGAATGAATCAGGCAAAATCATTGCTTTTTAATAAACAAGTTCACATTACTAGGAAGGTGTATTCTAATATACATAATGCAAACCTCTCTCACCTGTCCATCCAGATTATTTTGATTATGATTAAGAAACCTAGGATAAATTTTTTCATTTGGAATTTAGAAAATTAGTTAGCTCAACCATGGTGAAGTAATAAGGAATTAGGATAGATACTATTGTTTATAATTACAATAATACCTATTAAAGTTTGTTTGCAACTATAATGTAGGCTACATAATAGCATAACCCTTAAAGAGACAGTTCAACCAGAAATGAAAATACTGTCGTCATTTCCTCCCCTTGATGTTGCTCCAAACCTGTATGACTTTCTTTGTTCAGCAGAACATAAAAGAAGATATTCTGAAGAATGTTGATAACTAAACAGTTGCAACTCCCTCTGACTATCATTGTATATACATATATACACACACACACATACATACACACATATATATATATATATATATATATATATATAGTCCATATAATAGAAGTGAATGGAAACCGAAACTGTCTAGGTCCCAACATTCTTCAAAAGTGTCCCACGTAAGGAGCGAAGTCATACACATTAGTAACAATAAATCATAAACAATTACAGAATTTACATTTTTGGTTGAACTATCCCTTTAATGAAGCAACCACTAAGCATTTCAGGATTCATTGCCTAGACAATCTTTTTTTTAATGGACTGTCCCTTTAAGTATGGGTTGTAAATGAACAACCTGTTATTCACTGGACATAGGAAGAAATTTGCCTATATCACAAAGCTCATCTACTTTTTTTCTAAATGTTGTAAAGGTTCACCAATAAAACAAAATCTTTAAAATCAAATAGTTAACCCTTTAATGCTCAAACTATTAAAATTAAATTTTTCTGGTTACATGCTTTTTAAAATATGCATTCATTGCACATTTGTCCACATCAAAAGAAGAGAGAAAAAAAATACTGATAAATGATGTATCACTTGTCAGCCATGTAAAAGTTATTTTGTCCAAAAAAACAAAAAAAAACAAAAACAATAATTATGGTTAAATATCAAATGTTGTCAAATGGTGGTTTATAACTGCGTTTGGAGCAACACTGTGGGCTGAAATCTGATTATGGACGCTCATTCTTTCACAGTCTAATAACCAATAAACGCTTATAAACAGATTCTTACAGCAATTTATAAATGCCTATATATGATTTAACGTAAAAAGATAGTCAGATGAGCAGAATGACTTACACAGGTCTCCAGTCCTTGAATTGAGGGAAGCAAACACGTTCTTGTCAGTTGCCACCAGGAGCTTTTTAGACGCTTGAGAATGAGTGTCAAACAAGGCAAAACGCACCTTGCCGATAAACTGTTGCCTCCTGAAAGAAATCGCAGGTAGTTTAGAGTGATGTTAATACATGAAGACTGACCAGCCCAGTGTAGCTGACATCAGTCCGCAGCCTGCTTAAAGTACCGGCTGTTTTTACACTCGCAGAAATCCCACAATGGATTATACGCCAAACCAACACACAGCTATAAATTCCGTTTACATACCAATCAAACTTTCCAACTTGGTCTTCAAATACCGCCGATGCAGTATATAATAAAGACATAGATATTGCTAATCTTACTACAAGCCAAGCCATTGCTGCAGAGGAACAACTCCCACAATGCTCTGCGGTTAAGGACCCAAATAGCCAACCTTTTAAAAAAAA
>JAFVLL020028836.1:0-29669 GCA_021397915.2 Tor tambroides | reverse complement strand
GTCATACTAACAGCTGTCTGAATAATTTTGGTTGATTGTAATCCATGACATACCTTTCTCTCAAAGTTATCTGACATTATCAAGCTGAATTTGTTGACACAGATTAACTCTGAGTTCTTGTCATATTTTATTACCATAAACTATAGCGAATAAACTGTGATAATGTGAGAAATGTTGAAGGTGTCTGAATAAATTTTGGTTTGACTGTATCTATTTGATAAATGAAGTTAACCAATTAACATTATACATACTCTTTTGGTTTCTATACCCAATATTTAAAAAATGTACAAATGCAATGAAAATATCAGTATCGGTACTCGGTATCGGCAAGTACCAAAAATAAAAGTATCGTATCGGGCGAGTACTGGAAAAAGTGGTATCGGTGCATCCCTAGTTTGAGTCACTTTAGAATGGCTCACCATCTTGCAAAGTCAGTAAAAACTGGAAAGTTAGGCTGCCAGTTAAATAGGGTTTGTCAGATAATTAAGGAAATTTGCACAAGGTGCCAGATTAACACCAATAACTGGAAGGTATCTGAAAGTGTTTAAGTTTGTTGAGTGATCTCAAATAAGTTTTCTATACTGTGCTTCAGAATATATTTTAACTCTTGTTAGGATAACCTCCAATAAAACTAAGCAGTGACCTTGTAATTTAGGAAATTGTAGGTTGTTCTCTAATTCTTATTCTCCACTGTACTACAGAGCATCTCATCTTAATGGACTGAAAAAGATTTGCCCGTTCTTGCTGAGATGTTACTTCACTCTTTCACCAAGGCACTTTTAAGCTCTCGAACACATCTGGGGATACATATGGTCACATGTGGTCTGGCATTACAAGGACAATCAGCTGTCCTTCCTGTCTCCCAGTAGCACTGTCTTAGGCCTCTTACATTACAGATATTGCAGTTTGCAGTCCTCATGCCTCCCTGCAGCAGGACAGTGGCATGTTCACAGAGGCGATCAGGAACCCTGAACAAGTCAGTAGAATGGTCTCTTTAAGGTCCTAAGCTATTGGAACTGTGGCATTAATTTTCTTCTGCCTGTAAACTGTTAAGTGTCTTAAAGACTGTTCCACAGGTGCCACCATAATTGTTTATGGTTCATAAAAAAAAAAAAAAGAATTGAAAACCATAAGATTATTTGAATTTTCATTCAGAAAAAGGGATGTTTCTTTTTTTGCTGAGTTTATAAGGACACTTATCTCCTAATAGACCCCTAGGGATTCTGGGCCCCTTGTCACTGCTTCAGTTTTCAGTTGAAATCGCATTCCTGGCTCCCCAATACCCTAGGACTGTAACTATGCTCCACCATTAATCCCTACAGACAGGTTTAAAGAACATAATAAAATTAAAGAAACTCAGTTCCTCCATTATATCTCAGTTCAGAATGACAAGTTATGTTTGGTTATTTTTCGGTGGATGCTAAAAAAAAAAAAAGTCAAATACTAAAACTGTAAGTTTGATCAGCAGTTTTTAATCAGTTAGGCTAAGTAATCATTCATTAATATTTAATAAAAAAGTATTTAAATTAAAACACAAAGTACTTGGAAGAAATGTAGACCTTATAGTCGTACTCTGGACTTTATGTTTCGCAATTTTCACATTTAATTAATCATTTTGTAATTTTATGACAAAAACGAAAAATTAGATTAGAGATTAATCTTAATTTAATACTCACTTCATTGGAAGGCTATTCAGACACCTATAAGACAATGTGGAATCTTTTTAGTTTTAGACACACCTAGGTTTACTAATTTGATCAGTAAACTAATTTATTACTATTACTAAAGTTTAATTGCTCGAATCATTCAACTTAAGTATTAGTAACAGCAATGTTCACTTGTAATTTATTGGTAAGTGACACTAATAAATAATAAAAATAAATTAATAACTCAAACAACAACTGATGCTACTCCCCACATATAATCCCATCATGACTGCATAACGTCAGGAGAATGTGATGGGGATTATAAACAATGTATAGCAGGTGAATGACCTGCTCACACCTCAGATCAATCACAAACACACAACTGTGTATGACTGCTCTCCACTGACACCTCTGCTGTTTTGCCCTAACATGACTAGAAATGCCATCAGTCAGCTGGCAAAAAGTCAGTAATGTCAAGGTGACCTGATAGCCCTGGACACTGGTATTTCCACTATAGCAGGTGTTGGTGTCACTTTATTCTCAGTCATGTTTACAGTCATCTCTACCCCCGTATCTGAAATGCTAAACACACCCCTTTCTCTTCCAACCAGGGCTTGTGAAGCAAGTGACGTGCATGTTTATAGCTGTCATTCTCTCGACCTGGAGTACACTCAGCTTTGTTTTGACTGATTGGAGGAAAAGCTAAAGGAAAACACCCATTTTCTAGAACGAAACCCAAGAGCTGTTACCTTTAATGCCACGTTAACACTTGTCACAGAAAAGTCTATTACACAATATAATTCATTTCGTTATAAATTCAGTATTACTTAAAGGGACAGTTCACTCAGAAATGAAAAATCTGTCATGATTTACTCATTTACTCACCTTCATGTCATTCCCAGCCTATGAGAAAAGAAGAATTAATTTTTGTGCATACAATGAAAGTCAGCAGGGTCCAGTGCTGTTTTGGACCCCATTGATTTTCACTTGTATGAACAATGAAAGGTTTGGAACGGCCTTAGTGTGAGTAAATGACGACAGAATTATCATTTTTGAGTGATCCATCACTTTAAAATGATTGAGGTGTGTAAAAATGCAGACAGGTTGCATATATATTATTTGTCACTCCTTTCGCTGGATCCTTCTGTTTACATTGTCCATCCATACATCCACTAGATATGGCACCTTGTTCAAGACAGCTAAAAATGGGGTAAACCCATCACGCCGTCTTTGTACAGGTCCTTATCCTCCAGCAGTCTGAATGTGACATGGTCACCATCTTCTTTTCACCCTGAGAGCAGTACGTACGCTAATACGGTTTAGCGCTTAAAATAACCACCCATACACGTCCATGTGACACTCATAGTCACAAAAGCATCCAGCACACGGTCATTGGGCCAGACACCCGTGATCACCAGAAATAAGAAGAGGGAAAGGTGAAGTCTTATACAGTCTTGTGTGTCTCATTGCCTACTTGCGAAAGAACTTCAAGTAAACCACCCCTGCCAAGACGGCCAGCTCCATGATGATAATGACTGATAGTAGCAGTTTGTTTGTCACCAGTCTGTAATGACAGGAAAGAAGGATGTTTGACTCAGTATATTCTCAGAAAGAGATTTGGAAACAATTCTAGTGATGTAAAATGTTTCGTAATAGTACAAGTCTCACCGTCTGGACATTGCGCGCAGGATTTTCCTGCTGCGGCTCAGGTTCTCGCCAGTGTGAACCAACTGATGATGGAGTAAGAGAAGAGACATTGGGAGGGTAAGAGCAGAGAAAGAGAAGAAGTGAATTTATTGTAGACATTTTGCTTGTGCAGTTTATTATCTGCTTGTTCAACAACGATAACAATGGGCGCTGGTCTAGATATCTCTCTCTTACTCTGTCTCTGGTGCGGTCCAGTTGTTCTCTCTGTTCTCCAAGCTCCTCAATGATGTCTGTGCCAATCTGGTCTGTCTCTGCTGCAATCCGTTGACTTCGCTCAATACTCTTTGACGCATTATTTAGAGACTCTGTCCCCTGGATAAGCAAAGCACGCTGAGACTGCAGATGAGTCTGCAAAAAACAAACAAAAATTCAAAAATTAGTCACTGTTTAACTAAGACCTGCAGCATACTCAGTTATAAAACCAGTGTAAACCATATTCACTCATAATTACAGACATGAAATACAGACATTACTTCAACAGAGCACAATTTTCAGTTTTTTGTTCAAAATTTGTATTGAATGGAAAGTGAAATTCATAGTCATAACAGTCAAAAAATGTAGTCGGCGGGCAAGGGAGAGAAAATATGTTATGAAGCATTGGCATTTATCATGGAAAGAACCAGAGCTGCACTACCAGGAAAATCTTATCTTTTCCAGCTTCAGAAAATACTTAGTACCTACAAGCCATTGATAAATACCTGGAGCTTTGGTGGACTTTCATAGAAATATGATCTTATATTTTGCTAATAATGAAGAGAAGGCTAGTACATCTAACTGACTAGAAAAAAAACCAAGTCCAAACTTTGGGAAGACATCAACCTTGACTTGACTAAATATTTTGAAAATAGTCTTAAAATGGTTATTCCAATAGTTTTTAAGCACTGTAAGTAAAAGTTTTAAGATAGACCTACCATAAAAACAATATATTGATAGATTACAGTTGATTAAACAGAGTAAATTTATACAGCCATGTGTCTGCATGTTTTTTTGTTTTTTTGCAAAATCTATCAAATACATATATATATATATATATATATATAAATTATAATAGACTTATATACTAGTGTAATTAAGAACATTATATAATACGTAATATAATATAATAGTTATATAATGTATCCTTGTTCTTGTTACATTTACTTTATTCACAATGCCTCACGGGATGAGTCTTTGTACTGTTGTTTGATTTTCAAATACTTTTTTTGGCTTGGATTCAAATTATGTAATGCTGTCATTTATCTCAGTGCTGACTGGTGTGGTTCAAAACTTGTCTCGTCTAGAATGTCTTACTGAAGAAAGACGACATAAAAAATTAATGGGAAAAATATGTACCGAACTTCAGACTGATGAAAAACTGAGCAGTAACTGTGACTGACTGTTGCTCTTTTGACTGCCATTGAATCAAGTGCTCAAACACACACACACACACACACACACACAAAAACTTCTCTTATTCTCTTCTTTTCAGGTCTTTCTGATGACCTTCACTTTCTCAGTTTCAAAGAGTTTAGAAACAGGACTCTTGGGACATAATGCATGACCTTGCTCAAGGCAACCTTGTGCGTATGCAACAGAGGGAGGAAAAAAAAATAAATAAAAAAAAAATCACTCCATTCCAGTGCAACAGGCATCGTTGTTTGTAGAGTGGTGTTTTGTGTGTTTATGGCAATCCGGGTGGATCTGTTTTAGATCCTAGGTAACCCGTTTTATTTTTTAGAATAACATAACACTGACGCTAACTTTTGATCAATACACAGCACTGGGAAATATTATCCTTATATTGTAATCATTGTAAGCATAAGTTGTAATCTTTGAAATATGTTTGCTGTGTCTACTTAACTCAATACAGTTTTTGAACAGTGAGATTTTTAATGTTTTTTTAAAGAATTCTCTTCTGCTCACCAAGCCTGCATTTATTTGATCCAAAATACAGCAAAAGCAGTAATATTGTGAAATATTTTTACTATTTAAAATAACTGCTTTCTATTTGAATATATTTTAAAATGTCATTTATTCCTGTGATCAAAGCTAAATTTTCAGCATCATTACTCCAGTCTTCAGTGTCACATGATCCTTCAGAAATCATTGTAATATACTGATTTTCTGTTCAAGAAACATTTTTTATTATTATTATCATTAAGCTTTTGTAACATTGTACACTATCCCATTCAAAAGCCTGGAGTCCATATAATTTTATTTATTTATTTATTTTTTGGAGGGGGGGTGGGGTTGGGGTTATAGAAATTAATACTTTTATTTTGCAAGGATGCTTTAAATTGATCAAAAGTGATGATAATGACATTTATAATGTTACAAAAGATTTCTATTTCAGATAAATGCTGTTCTTCTGAACCTTCTATTCATCAAAGAAACAACTGAAAAAAATTCTACTCAGCTGTTTTCAGCATAATAAATGTTTTTGAGCAGCAAATCAGAATATTAGAATGCTTTCTGAAGGTTCATGTGACTAGAGTAATGATTCAGCTTTGAAATCAGAGGAATAAATTGCATTTTAAAATATATTCAAATAGAAAACAGTTATTGTAAATAGTAACAAATATTTCAAAATTTTACCGTTTTTGCTGTACTTTGGATCAAAAGAGACTTCTTTAAAAAAACATTAAAAATCTTACTGTTCAAAAACTTTTGACTGATAGTGCATATATTGTGAAAAGCGCTATATAAACAAACTTAAATTGAATTTAATAATAGATTGACAGTTATTTTGAATGCATACTTAAGACTCACCTCAATCAAACAATACAAAAAATCTACACTCAATGTCTGATATCAGTTCACATCAGATTACAACCCCCTCAAGGTTATTAAACAGAGACTGGCACGTTAGCAGCCAGATTCACTCACCACTTGCTTCATAACAGCATTACCTAGCCTGAGGTGAGCAGGCTGTTACTGTGAATCACGTAACTTGTGGAATGCAAGCAACTTTAAGGTGTGTCATTAAAAAACACACAGGGAACATAGAGACCTAAAGAGCTCAACACATCTATGTACTTCCTGTAGGAATACCCATTTGTGGTGGTGCAAAAGGGGGGTTGGTTTGTAGCCAGTTCTAGCTGGATGAGAACTAGATCCGACTTGAAAGATGTAGAAAATTTCTAGACATCATTATTTTTACAATTGAGCAAGTCGTGACAAAGAAAGCATAAATTTAGCTTGAAATCAAACATAACAGCCGCTTTAAGTACGAAGCAGCAAGAAAGACGACAAACGTTTTCTGTGTAAATGAAATCAAAGATAGTAAAATTTGTCTATCCTCAGTTCCTCGTTATATACATTTGTTCTCTGCTTTCTTTAAAGGTTCAGTACAACCAAAACAGAAATCTGTCATCATTTGCTTAGCCTCAATGTATGACCCTTCTTCCACCATGAAACATTTTGTGTTCCAGAGAAAACAGAATGTCATCACCTTCTAACCATAACCTTTTCAAATGTACCCGAGTGTGTGCAATTCATGACAGAATTTTCATTATTGACTAGATAGATAGATAGATAGATAGACAGACTACTCCTTCTTTTAGTGAAGGTCTGGTTAAACTCAACTCACACTCTGGTCATTCTGAGCAGCATAAATCCCTTGTCTGCCATCTCCAATGTGACTAGAAAACCCTGGTGTTGCTGAGAGGCGTATTTCTCTCTGCAGTTTGGCCAGATCTCGCCGGTACAGTCGAATCTTTGTTGACATGGGGGTTCTGAAGGATGATGGAGCACCAAACAGCTCCTGTTCCATGCCCTGAAGCTGGGAGAGACATCGCATATACACTGATAAACACAAGAGGCGGTCAGCCGGTTCTCATATTACTGTGTATTTACATACACTATTGTTCAGAAGTCTGGGGTCAAAAAGGTTTTTTATGTTTTTGAAAGAAGTCTGTTATGTTCACCCAAGTCAGCATTTATTTGATAAAAAATACAAAAATAAATATAAATTCTTTATAACATTATAAATGTCTTTACTGTCCATTCTTAATCAATTTAAAGCATCCTTGCTGTATAAAAGCATTAAATTCTTTTTAAAAATCTCACTGACCCCAGATTTTTGAACAGAATAGTGCAAGAAAGAATAATGTGAATGAGCATATAATGTAGAGTTGCATATACTTACATTTCACATTTATATAACAGTAATGTCATATACAATATAACAGCAGTACAATGCAACAATAGTAACTTAGTACAGACAATGTGATTGATTCAAAATACTTAACACTGACTGGTTTGTATGTCCTAACAAGGCAGACTGTCACTGGTTGTCTGAAGCACTACTGCCACCTGGTGTCTAAAATTCAATAGTACAATAGTCTATAATTCAAATGAAACACAAACTGAATGCAAATCATTCAAAACCTTCACCTTCTCTGCTCCTCTCTGGTTGAATGAGCTGTCAACCTAAACCCAATCTGCTGAGACCATCACAATTTTGTTTCCTCATCTATATATCTAATAATCTTGGCATGGTAAACTACTATGAATACAGTTGGCTTTGTGATCAATTGCTTGTTATGTTTTCTCACTTGATTGTCGCATTGGATAGAAGCGTCTGCAAATGTAATGCAAATGTCATCAAGGTAGTCACTATTTAAAAGTATATTTTTTTAATACAACAGTACTGTGTCAATGCCAAAATATTTTAAATGACAGAATATCATGAAAGTTTCCCATCGTTAACTATCGCTTAAAGCTAATGACAGCTGGCAAATCAAATGTCATTTAATATATATATACACACGTGGTCAGAATTGTTGGTACCCTTGGTAAATATGATCAAAGAAGGCTGTGGAAATAAATCTGCATTGTTAATCCTTTTGATCTTTTTTTTTTTTTTTTTTTTTTTTTTAAATCACAAAAATGTAACCTTTCATTGGAGAATAAGAATTTAAAATGGGGGGAAATATCATTATGAAATAAATGTTTTTCTCTAATACACATTGGACGCGATTAACGGTACCCTTTTATTCAATACTTTTTGAAACCTCCATTTGCCAAAATAGTATAGGAGTTTTCTCCTATACTGCCTGATGATGTTAGAGAACACCTGACAAGAGATCAGAGACCATTCCTTCATCCAGAATCACTCCAGATCCTTCAGATTCACAGCTCCATGACGGTGCTTCTCCTCTTCAGTTCACCCCACTCATTTTCTATAGGGTGCAGGTCAGAGGACTGAAATGGCCATAACAGAAGCTTGGTTTTGTGCCCAGTGACCCATTTTTGTGTTGTTTTTAAGGTTTGTTTTTGGATTATTGTCTGGTTGGAAGATCCAAACATGGCCCATTATAAGATTTCTAACAGAGTCAGTCATTTTTGATTTTTTATCTGTTGGTATTTGATAGAATCCATGATGCCATGTGTCTAAACAAGATGTCCAGGACATCCAGCAGAAATATAGGCCCACAACATCAAAAATACAGCAGTATATTTCATTGTACACATGGGGTACTTTTTACCCCTGTGTTCACTAAACCCATCTTGAGAGTTTGCTGCTAAAAAGCTAAATTTTTAGTTACATCTGACCATAGAAGCCAGTCCCATTTGAAGTTCCAGTCGTGTCTGACAACTGAATATGCTGGAGATTGTTTTTTGGTGAAAGCATTTTCTTTTCTTGATTTTTTTTCTTGAAGCCCTCCCAAACAACATGTGGTGATGTAGGTGCTGTTTGATCATTTTTTAAGGTTTTCTGACCCCGAAACTCAATCTTTTTCTGCAATTCTCCAGCTGTGGTCCTTGGAGAGTGGTCCTTGGCCACTCAAACTCTCCTTCTCACCGTGCATTAGGACGATATAGACACACGTCCTCTTCCAGGCAGTTTTGTAACATTTTATGTTGATTGGAACTTCTTAATTATTGCCCTGATGGTGGAAATGGGAATTTTCACTGCTCTAGCTCTTTCCTTAAAGCCACTTCACTAATTTGTGAAGCTCAGTTATCTTTTGCTGCACATCAGAAATATATTCTTAGGTTTTTCTCATTGTGATGGATGATTAAGGGAATTTGAACTTTGTTTTCCCTCATATTTATATTTCTGTGAAACAGTAAGCCATGGCTGGATAATTTCATGTTCATAATCACCCTGGAGTGCTCAAAATTGTGAATATGAATGGGAATTAGGGGTGTGCGATATATATCATCTGCGATAATATCGTAATTGTTGTTTTAACGATATGCAATTTGACAATATCGAGTATTTTGCAAAAAACCAAACAAAACACCTACAGAGTGCACGCATACATTAGCCTATGTGGTGATGAAGCGGGTTAAACAGTGCATATTTAGCGTGTGTTCTTTCACTGCATGATTCAGTCTATTAAAATGAATTAAGAATGATCAAAAAATTCAAGATATGGGGGCAGAAAATGTATATTTTTACATTTCATATAGTTAAAATCACACGAAGAGTGCCGTTTTTTCTTCAAAAATAAGCATGATTACAAATGTGATATTGATTTTATACAACAGTTCAATAAACAATAAGTTAATATTAAGAGACTTACGTTTTAGACACCATATTGCCTGTTTTTGCTCCATTTTGCCAACAAAAAATAATTCCAAACAGCTACAGCACTGTTTTGCGTCTCTGAGCAACATGATGGTGCTTCCTTCCTGAATGAATCAACTGTTAAATGATTCGGTTCATTCGCAATGACTCAGTTATTACCAGTGACTTTCTGCCACCTACTGGCGGTTTTAATTTCACATTTAAAGTCTATTTTCATTTTTAAAATAATTTTAAATATCAGTATTCAATGTTTTATGTTTAAAATGTCAAAAAATTATGCATTTGTAACTGGTTAAAGCACTCCATGTCCCTCTGAGCTGCATTAAATAGTGTGTAAATACATCTAAATCCCACTTCAGATGCAACTTCTGCAAAGATTAATTTTGATGATACTGGTTTCATTTGTTTGGTAACAGCTTAAATGTGTATTATTTTAACTGACTGATTAAATGTAACAATTTGACTCAAAATATGTACACTTTCAGAAAAAATTGCTTTATTAAAGGTAAAAATCAATTTAAACTTAAATGAAAAGATTAATTAAACACTGATGTGAACTGACCACACAGAATATGAAGAATATCAAAAACTGCACCTGTCCACGGTAGTAAGATATCAGCACAATAACACACTCTGCAAAATATTGTCTAATTATCGTTATCGAAAAAATCCAAAAAAATATCGAGATATCATTTTTTTTCAATATCGCACACCCCTAATGGGAACATATTTCAGATATATTTTACTCATAAGAATTTCTAGGGGTACCAGTAATTGTGTCCAACATGTATTTGAGAAAAAAAAAACCATTTATTTTATAATGATGTTTCCTCCATTTTAAATTCTTATTCTCCAATGAAAGCTTAGATTTGTGTGATTCTTTAAAATAAAAGATCAAAAGGATTAACAATGCACATTTATTTTCACAGCTTTCTTTGATCATATTTACCAAGGGTAACAACAATTCTGACCACGTGTGTGTGTGTGTGTGTGTGTGTGTGTGTGTGTGTGTGTGTGTGTGTGTATATATATATATATATATAGAGAGAGAGAGAGAGAGAGCAGTGGTCTCAAACTCAATTCCTGGAGGGCCACAGCTCTGCAGAGTTTAGTTCCAACCAGATCTAAATCACACCTGCTTGGAAGTTTCTAGTAATCCTGAAGACCTTGATTAGCTTGATCAGGTGTGTTTGATTAGGGTTGGAGCTAAACTGTGCAGAGCTGTGGCCCTCCAGGAATTAAGTTTGAGACCAATGATATAGAGAGAGAGCTTGCACTGCCAAATAACAATTCCTAGCCAATTAATTATACAGGATTTCAGAAGTTTACAAATTACTATAGAAATTTTCACTTGACTTTTCTAAGTCTAATAATCATAATTTTAAGATTGTGTCCAAACTTTCAACTAGTAGTGTCAATCCAGACCTACAACTAACTTACCATTTCTTCAGCCTCTGAAACACGCTCATCAAAGTCCCTGACAATCCTCTTCCTTTCCTCTGGACAAAAAAAAAAATAAAAAATTAGAGTAAAGAGTAAATTAATCTCTTTAATGTGTTAATATTTACTATATATATATCACTAATACCATAACACAATGCAGATTACACTGAGACTGACATTGGTTCATAATGTTGAATCTGTAGCCTTTTAAGGCGGCATAATAATAATAATAATTTTGAGTGAAAAGAAATTGAGTGAAAAGTTTGAAAAGAAAAAACTTATGCTTAACAAAATATCAAAACCGTGTTTCTGTCCTACACTCTTATATGCACTCAATTGTCTGAATACTCTCTGTGAGTCAACAAGAACGATATAAACATCTGAAACGTCAAATCCTGCTGTCATGGTTGAGTTATAGATATAAAGAGTTTATTTACCTCCCTGGCACCTCTGCGCTCGTTCAGGCATCAACTTCACTTCGTCATATAGAGATATGTACATCTCATGCAGCTTTTCAAACTCCTCAGAAGAAGACATATTGGAGCGATTATATCGAAGCCTAAAGCAAAGAAACAGTAGTTCTCGAAGTCAATGAGAAGATAATAAAAGAAAAGCAATTTGGCGTTTGTTGTTGTTTGTAAATAGTGAGAATAATCGGCTTTTCAAGCAATAACAAGATCCTCGGGACAGCAGCAGACGCTTCCTTGTCAGACCTCGTGATTATAGGTGGTTTTGTTTTTGCCTGAAAACAAAAAAAGGGAAAAAGACCCAAGACGTTATTTTAAAAAAATATAATCACCTACAACGTAGTTATATAATAATATTTATGTGTATTACTTATACTTTAAGATACCTCATATTGCAAAATTTAACAAAGGTGTGGGACTGTTTATGAGGGCAAACATATGGACAGCTTGCGTCATAAATACATTGTGGGATCTGTAGTTTACAGTTTCCAACAAACCCAAATAAGCAGGTTTTGGAAATATGATCGGCCAATCTACACTTCAGCTGAGTGACAGAGGAAGACGCGATCACATATCTGTAATTAACTTGCATAAACAACTTATTAAGATTATATTATGCCTTTACCCAAATAAATAAATAATAGATATAATATTCGTAATACTATTCGTTTTTACGATTTTAGTTACTGGGGAAAAAATATTTAATTTCATTTTCAACACACTTTATTACCATTTTTTTAAATCACACACACACGCACACACACACACACGAGACATGTAAAAAAAATAAATATTATTACAAAAATGTAGGAGTAAATGTAAATGTAGTAAATATAACTAAAATAATCATTTTAAAATAAAATAAATTTTCAATAAGAATGACATCCATGACATGAAGATCCATACTATGTTGTTGTCCAGACCATGGAAACTACAATCCCATCATTCCCTGGGATCACAGCTGTAGATGTGAGTGGGAGGCTGAACACATTTCACACCGACAGAGACAGACAGGAGTAAAGCAGGCAGTTTCATGATGCTTATGCTCGTGGTTATTGCTGCTAGTTTAGGGGTGGTCGCGCTGATTTTAAGGTTGTTTTCTCCTCAAATCAGGTAAGAAATTCTGTCTTTTTTGTCGAGAAGGATTTATGCTATTCAGCCTCATTCATTTAAAAAAGACTGCATGCATGCATGCATACATTCAGTCAGGCAAGATTCATACATTCACAAAAGCATAATGTGCAGAAGGGATGAAAACATTATGATGAGAGGGACTAAGACAGAAATCCCAGTCTATGGATGTAAAGAAAGCAATTGCAGCCACTGAAGCGTACAGCCCAGAGCAGTATGAATTACATTAAAATCCGGTTAAATAGTCACAACTGTTAATCGAACCGAACACGACCTTTAAATAACAGGTAACACATTATACATTTAACACGATTTTATTTATCGAGTGTAAAATGCTCTCGCCACTATATTGATGAAGGTTGTCCCGTGGTGGACCCGCCTCCACTTGACATGAGCTGCTCTAGAAACCGACCAATAGAATGGCAGCCTGGGCGGAGTCGCCCTGCCCCTCTGCGTTACGGCGCTGCGTCATTGGCTCCAGTGGTTTGGTGAAAGCTTTCTGCGTGGTATGGATCCCTTGACAGCTAGAAGTGTTGGCTGAATACATATAATCATTGTTTAGGACTGCCTGTTCTGAAAAAAAAATTTTTTTTTCTATGATTACACTACTATTATATAACTGTACTATATATATATACACAGAACACACATAGTACAGTTATACAGTTATTTTATAGTACAGTTCTCAATAAACATAGAACGAGAGAGAACTGTAGAGAACATGGAATGACAGAACAGATTCCTGGATGAGCTGTTGGTTAGGTCCTCCTTTAGATATTTGAACCCTGACCGCCTCATCTGACCAATCAGACAGCCATGAATAAATGTGTTTCACCTGTTTTCAGCCTTTCTGTGATGCTCTTTATAATATATTTCAATGTTTGTGTAGAAAATATGCAGCAGGAGGAGCGTGTCGATCCACAGCACGGTTAGATGGAAAAGTTGCCTTGATCACAGGAGCAAACTCAGGAATCGGGAAGGAAACAGCTTTGGATTTGGCCTCTCGGGGTCTGTCTGGCTCTTCAAAGTCTTTATTATGTTCCTTACATCTTTAGAAATGCCTAATGAAACAATTTTAATAATTCAGTTTAAATACACATTAACACTTAAGTCATGTTTGCTGACAGGTGCACGTGTGATTCTGGCGTGTCGTGATGTGGAGAAGGGTGAAGAGGCGGCGACGGAGATCCGTATACGAGTGGGTGGAGCTAAAGTGGAGGTGATGGAGCTGGACCTGGCCGACACCTGCTCCATCCGAGCCTTCGCTCAGAGATTCCTGCAAGGTATTGCCTTATGATATCCAATGCAATGCAAGCAACAACCAAGATACAAAAAGTCTTAGAAATTTGAGTTTACACCTAATGACTTTTGTTTTTCATTCAGAGGTTGATCACCTGCACATACTCATCAATAATGCCGGTATCATGATGTGTCCTTATATGAAGACAGTCGATGGCTTTGAGATGCATATTGGGGTCAATCATTTGGGTAAGTGCAACTAATACTTATATTTATATTAAATACATGTCAGCAAACTGGAACGTGAATTTTTTCACAAGCAGGTAGTGCTTTTCTTTCTGTCAAAAACAAAAAAGCAAAGGCCGCACACCTGTCAGGAATCATTTCAGGACACATTATGGTAAAATCTGTAAGTTAATTGGCACATTTTATGTATTGTATTAAGAAAATCAGGAGATATGATAAAAACAATGTTTACATATCTTCTGTAAATTATCTTTGTACTCATGTCTTCACTTAAAATAGATGTTATGCAGTGTTGTTACTGTTCAAACTAAAATGATTATGAAATGAAATTGTTTGCGTTTATTGAAATAAAGATTAAATTACACTTGAGTACACTTAGAGATTACTTGTGTTTTATGCATGGCATTAAAAATATGTCAGGAGAAATAAGAAGTTTAGAAGTTAAAAAATTTCCAGTGTTGTTAATGTTAACTAAAACAATTAAAAATTGAAATATGTTTTTGTTATATGAAATAGAGCTGAAATAAAATAAAATATTAGATGAAAAACTTGCCTTGGCAACTAACTGAAATAAAACAAGTTTAAGATGAATTACTATATATATATATATATAAAATATATATATAGTGATATATATATATAGATTATCTATATATCTATATATATATATATATATATATATAGATTATCTATATATAGATTACCGGCATATATAATAAAATATATATATATATATATATATATAAAAAATATATATAGTGCTGTCAAATGATTAATCGCATTCAAAATAAAAGTTTTTGTTTACATAATATATGTGTATGTACTGTGTATATTTATTATAAATATATAAATACACACACTTGCATTTAAGAAAAATGTGTGTGTATATATATATATACATAATAAATATACACAATACACACACGTATATTATGTAAACAAACTTATTTTGGATGAGATTAATCGCGATTAATCGTTTGACAGCACTAAAATAAAACTAAAACTAAAAATGTACAAATAAAGTTTAGTTCAAAATATGAATAAATATTAATTTAGTGCATAAATATACACAAATAAGTTTTGACAACTCACTTCTGCACCTCTTTTCATTCAGGCCACTTCCTGCTCACATACCTCCTCATTGGCCTGCTAAAGCGTAGCGCTCCTTCACGAATCGTGGTTGTTTCTTCACTGGCACATAACTTCGGCTGGATTCGATTCCATGACCTGCACAGTCAGGGCAGCTACAACAGTGGCCTTGCTTACTGCCAGAGCAAGCTGGCTAACGTGCTTTTCACACGCGAGCTAGCGCGCAGGCTCCACGGTGAGTACTGCTGCACATCAAACAAGAATCTAAAAAGAAAAGTGGAATCCCGCCTTGCAGAATATGTCAATTTGACTTGTATTCCATCAGGGTCAAATGTGATAGTGAACTCTGTGCACCCGGGAACGGTGAGATCAGAGCTGGTGCGTCATTCTACTGCGATGTCGCTGCTGTTTGCTGTCTTCTCCCTGTTCCTGAAGACCCCGAAGGAAGGAGCTCAGACGTCTGTCTACTGCGCCGTCGCTGAGGAGCTCCAGTCAATCTCAGGCAAACATTTCAGGTACAGCACACTTTAGAATGGGTTACAGTTTAAAGGGATAGTTCACCCAAAAATGAAAATTCTGTCATTAATTACTCACTCTCCTTTCGTTCCAACCCCTAAACCCTTTGTTCATCTTCGGAACCCAAATTAAGATATTTTTGATGAAATCCGAGAGCTTTCTGACCCGCCATAGACAGTAACGCAACTGAAATGTTCCCAGGTCCGGAAACATAGCAAGGACATTGGTGAAATAGTCCATGTGACATCAGGGGTTCAACTGTAATTTTACAAACCTACGACAATACTTTTTGTGTGCACTATATTCCAAGTCTTCTTAAATCATATAATAGCTTTGTATGTTAAAACCGATTAAAATTAAAAATCATCCATAGTTTCTTAGGTATTGGCATGTTATTAAACCTCTCTCTGTCTCTCCCACACAGTGATTGTGCCCCTGCTTTTGTGGCCCCTCAGGGACGGAATGAGGAGACGGCACGGAAACTGTGGGATGTAAGCTGTGAATTACTAGGGATTGAGTGGGACTGAAACATTCATTTGACCTGCTTTATTTCTCTTCTGTTTTTTCCACCCTTACATATTTTCAGTAATTAGACTTCTTTTGTCTTGTTTGGTTTCATTTAATACACTTGTGTACATTTTCTCAAATCCATGCTAGCACAACCCACCTTGTTCTTTCTGCCAGTTTTCTTCCATCATGCCCTTGTGACATGCGAGTATGAGTTTCTTTGACTCGAGAACAAATCTGTGAAGAATTTTAAATTCACAAACAGTTTTATTCTGTTTGTATTTTGAATGCTGCTTTAACTCCCATCTCAGTATTGTCACATGATTCTGCATATTTGAAGTCTTTTATACAGATGTGCTTTTAACTACTGTGGTACATTCATGACCAGAGATGAATATTTAAATATATACAGGAAAAAAAATATATATAATGTTTGTATTTTCCTTTATTTGCTAAAATATACAAATACACAAGGACATGTTGCAAATAATATGAACAGACAACTGATAGATCACGTTCATTATTAAAAATTTTCAAAATTTACTCAAAATAAAAAAAATAGATAATTCATTGTTAGACTGAAGTATTGTTTTATATAGATTTTTATATTTTTTGTACATATAATTATATTTTACTAACTTTTAATTGTAATGTTATAACTTTAATATCACCCTTTAGGAGACATTTGTTTGTGATTCTAATTGGATTCAGACACAAGTATATCCATTTCTTTGGCAACATTGCTGTAACAGTCTTATTGATTTTAGTACATGCATAGGCCTTGTAAACAGACATAGTTCCTTAAAGGAGTTGTCCACCTAAAAATTTGAATTCTGTCATCATTTACATACCCTCATGTCGTTCCATACCTGTGTGACTTACTTTCGTCTGTGGAACATAAGATTAAAGTCATATGGGTTTGGAATAATATGAAGACAAGTAAACGACATGACAATTTTCATTTTTGGGTGAAATATCCCTTTTAACATATCCCTAATAAAGCAAAAATCCACCTCTCTTTTTAAACTGTGATTAACTTTACACAAAATTTATACACATTCACAAAGTTCACAATATGAAACATTACAGGAGGGTCAGAGACAGTTTAATCTGATTAACATACTGTAAATATATACACACACCCTCTCTCTCACACACATTCATAAACAGTGCACATAATTTCAAGGCGTTAATTGTAGGGTAATCTGTGTTATAGACAAACACGTAAGCAACATTTCACTGATACAGTATATTTAGAAAATTGCAACATTATACCCAGAATCCCTTACTTTCCAGTTGTAACTGTTAGTTTAGAGTTTCGCAGTATCTAAGACACAGCGTATATTTGTTCTCAACGCTCCCTCATCATAATGCCTGTAAATCACACCTTCCCTTTTAACAATACATTTTGTAGTCCAACCATATCTGATTGCAATCTCTCACTGAGGACCAAAATAAACTGCCTTTTTTTTTTTTTGAGAACTGAAGTGATACTAAATTTATAGTGACACCATTGTAAACTTGCCATGAACTCAGATAAGAATTAATTTAATGGCAGACTCCAGATAACTTCACTACCATATGACCTTGTTCCATCAGGAGGAGATTAATCACAGTGATTAGTCTTTTTGACAAAGATGAGAAGAAAAATCCCTTTTCCTGAGGTAAGAGAATAAGCTCAGTCAAATACTAAAGAACACAGATGTGAATGTTGCCATAATTGTAAAATGTTTTGTAAAGTGGGGAACGGTAGATCGAGAGGCCTTTTTCTCATTTCATCAGATTCTCAGTGGATGAGGTTTAGTAGTTGGACTGGTCCCAACTTGAGCTAGATTGTGAATAGCCATGATGTAACAAAAGTGGCACCATGGTGATTCATTTCCTGGCATATTATTTCTCTCCAGCCAATCAAAGCAGAGCAGAATACTTCAGTGACCAACAGGAATTAGAGGATTGGTAGTGGTTATTAGTTATTGCCTTGTCATTGCCGTGACGATCGTTCCTGATGCTCCGAGAGCCACTGGCGGCAGATGTCGTGCATGACAGAGTCACCGGAGCTCTCAGCGGCCCGCATCACATCCTGTACAAATGGAGCCGCCTTCACAAGCTCAAGCTTCACAGCTTGGAGATACGCTGCCCGCAGCTTACTGCACTGAAGATATGCCTTTATCTACAGAGAGAGAGTGAGAAAGAAACGAGTGTGAATAAGAGCATGAGAAGTGTGTGAGGAAAAACAAAGAAACGGATTGAGAAAGAGAGAAACCGCACCTTGTTTTCTGGACTCTTAGATTCCAGAATCAGGCCCTCTAGTTCTTTAGCCTAAACAAAATAAAAACTATTTTCAGGCATATGCACATTATATAATATATAATTATGTAATATAAATATATAGTGGTGGCCAAAATTATTAGAACACTAGTATTTTCACCAGCTAAAAATGGTTTTAAGTCAGTTATTTCTATCTTTTGCTATAGTGTGTCAGTAGGAAATATCGGTTTACTTTTCCAAATATTCATTGTGCCATTAATTGTAATAATCCAGTTAGATTTTTGTTTTGCACAAGGTGTCTGAGAACAGCCAGTGCTCCACACAGAGATCTGTGTTTGTGTATGCAGTAATGCAAATCCAGAAAGAGATCATTAGTTTGGGAACTCACATCGGCTGGACTCTTATCAGCCACTGAGACACAGCTGAGCACAATAGCATCACAGTCATGTTTAGAGGCTGTCCCAGACTCCCCTACACACTTCAGAAGCTGCCGCACAGACGAGTACTGACGCTGCCGGACAAGGCGCTGTCCGACCCGTATGTACACCGCCAGTGCCTCGAGCTGGAAGTCCTGCATCACATTAAAGAAAAAGAGAATCAGAGTCAAATGTGAACGAGACAAAGATTCAGTGCGTAACGACTGTGTCATAACTGCTTACCTGTATTACTCGATATGCAATGCCAAAACCTTCCTCAATGTTCTTGCCTCCCAGCATCACCTGTGCAGTTTGCAGAGAGAGGTTACAGTGTTTGTGCGATCTGTTTTATATTTGTTTCATTTAGATTTCATCTTTAGTCTCTGTTAGATTTATGCCACAATGCACTGTCAGCCAGTTTTGACTTTTTTTATATACACTGCCATTTAAAAATTTGGGCTCAGTAAGATTTTTATTTTTTATTTAAATAGAATTCATGCTTTAAATTGATCAAAAGTGACAGTAAAGACATTTATATTATGTTACAAAAGATATCACAAAATACTAAGCAACTTTTTAGATAATCATATTAAATGTTTCTTGAGCACCAAATTAGCATATTGCAATGATTTCTTAAATATCATGTGACACTGTAGACTGAAGTAATGGCTGCTGAAAATTTTGCCATCACAGGAATAAATTACATTTTAAAATATATTCAAATCAAAAAGTTATTTTACATTGTAATAATATTATTTCTTCACAATATTACTGTTTTTTCTGTATTTTCAATCCAATAAACAAGAAACTTCTTTCAAAGAAGTCCCCTTAAATCAACCCCAAACGTTTGAATGGTAGTGTACATATTTGGCACAGACCAGATCTTGTTGCATGCACGTAAACAGCAAAAGCATCTGATCTGGGCCACTTTCAAATCTGGTTTTAAATCTTAGATATTACTTTATATGTTAGCACACTGAAAAAATAAAATCTGCAATAGGCCATGCATGTAGTGTAATTGTAGAGTATAGCACTTTAAGCATAATGTGCAGTTTGAATGTTATGAAATAGGATCATTTTTAACACTGCTTCTATTTCAGTATTCTGTAAGGTTAATGCTGTAAATCATATCCATACAGTATCTCTTTTCCCACAGTATGCATTACTCATACACACTTAGTCTCGCAGAATTCAAAACAATCAGCTCACGCAATCAGTGTGAAATCCATTCAGGGAAATACTTACAGTTAAACACTTACAAACATAACACAAACCAGAAAAGAGCAGAAATGTGTTTTAGTCATCCATTTTAAATAGTTCATCAAAATATTTCTTACTTTTTTTTTTTAACAGATATGCAGCATTTCCACTCTCCCCTCACTATAATATATTCTATCCTATAAATGCAAGACGTCAAGAACGGTCTTGAATGCAACCTACAGGTGTGGTTACGATTACTGTTTTTCTGTGAATTTTCACAGGTGAAATCCGGTAATATTAAATCCATCTACACCTTTAGAAACAGAGATATGGAAGGGGATGCAGCAAAAGGACTAGATTGGGTTTATACTGAAGAGCATGCTTTCCTAGCTCACCTTGCAGGCCACGTCCACCTTCATGGAGCTGTTTCCAAACAGAGTGGGTGGGGCACTGTTCCCTGTGAGGGCGGGGCCTACAGCTGTCCTGGATGGTGAGCTTTCACAGCGGTGTAAGAAGCGTGTCACCTCCAGCTGCAGCTCAATTGTGTGTATGTGTCTGCAACATTTATGTTCCATAACCACATTAAAATAGCCCAAAGCCAAAATACTGAGGAACTCTTATCAGTACTGACTATATCATTTTAATTCAGTGTATGTAATAATAGTAGTAAATTATATTAACTACAAGTTGGCTTGCAGTTTGCATCTGGCTGTTTCATTTCTCCCCAATAAATATAATTCTAAAATCAATTTGTCTAAGAAATAAACCCTTTAATACCTGGAGACATCAGTGGAGGTCATTTTCTTCCTGAAAGAGGAGCTGTGTGATTTCCTGCGGCTCTGTTGTTCCTGCAGGTAAGTTCTCAGGTGCTCTTTGGCTCGAATCAGCCAGCGCTGTTGTTCTCCCAGCTGCAGATATGACTGAGCACCGTGAGAAAAGAAGCGGATACAGGTCATAGCGGCACGAATGTGATCCTACAAAGAGAGGGGAGAATATTATAGCAGCATGCTATAGAGAAAAGGGGAAAATATGTGCATGTGCATTTTAAGCACCATCATGAACTGCTGGAGTTGGTACAGAGAGTGGTAGTGTCCCCTGCGCTGGAGTAACTGACAAGCTGAAAGAAGGTAACGGCCCCAGGCCTCTAGTGTGGGGTCCAGAGTTTCTAACAGACCCTGCAGAGCCCCCAGCCGTCCACGTTCAAGACAGGGCTGAAAGATGCCCTCCAGAAACACATCCTCTGAACACTCCTAGAAACAGACAGAGATTTTAAAAAAAAAAAAAAAAAAAAAGAGAGAGAGAAAGAAACTTTATAAATATAAACATAAACATACATGTTCCTCGTTTGTTATAAAAAACATGCCTCTAAAAAAAAAAATCTGATTACATATACAAAGCTGTTCATAATCTTGGGATTGGAAAATAGTTTTAGTGTTTTGAAAGAAGTTCACCAAGGCTGCATTTCTTTGATCAAAATCAAAATACAGTAATATCAGCAATATTGTGAAATATTATTAATAATTACAAATTCAAAGAATTGTTTTCTATTTTAATATATTTTAAAATGCAATTTATTCTAGTGATGGCAAAGCCAGTAATCCAGCAGAAGCCATTAATCCAGTTTTTAGTGTCAAAGACACTTCAGAATTCATTCTTATATGCTGATGTATTATCAATGCTAAAAACAGTCATGTTCCTTAATATTTTTTGGAAACCATAATAGATTTTTTCAGTATTTACTGATGAATAGAAAGTTCAAACAGCAGCATTTATTTGAAACAGGCATTTATAAAATGCCGTTACAATCATTTTTGATAGTAAAAAAAAAAAAAAAAAAAAAAGTATAAATTTCTTTCTTTCAAACAGTAGTGTAGTTCAAATAATAAAACTGTGAGGTGTAAAGTGCTTTGTAACTTTGCAGTACCTTGTTCTGTATGTGAGTGAGTGCGTCTTTCAGGCAGTCATGGCGCAGGTAAAAGCTGACGAGGCTTAGGTGTGTGCCGTAAGTGAGCAGGTAAAACAGACACTCTGGATAATAGCTGCACCGCTGAACTCTGCCCTCTGCTCCATCTAGAGGAGAAGAATCAGAGAGAGCCTCCTCCAGCTCACGCAAAGAGGCCAGGATGTCCTCATCCACCATCTAGAATTTAAAAAAAAAAAAAAAAAGAGTTTAGAAACACTGCGTAAGGAAAGTCAAGGACCTTATGAAATCAAGTCTGTGTCTTCTGGGTCTGAGTGTAGCATTACCGTGTTCAGAGTGGGTTTGACTATGGACTCCAGGTGCTGAACGATCTCCTGCAGAAGTCTCACTCCATGGTTCAGCTGGTTCCGATCTACTGGTGCTTTCAGACAGCGGCCAAACTTCTCCCTGGCCCCGCTCAGATTTCCAGCCTTCAAAAACGCCATACCCCACGCCTGCCAAACTCCGTTCGGGTCTAGTCCACTCTTAGTCGACACCTGAGCATTATAAACAAAAACTAATTGCAAAAAAATAGCTGAACTCAAAATTACGACAGGTCACTAGATTTAGAAACCACATTCACTTTTATTGTATAAAAAAGAGCAGCATGAACATTCTGCATAAAATCTCCTTTTGTGCTCAACAGAAGCAAGAAAATCATGAATGTGAGTGAATGATGACATGACAGTCATCTTGGATTGAATCTTTACTTTAAATCTCACCTCCACAGCTAGCTGGTAGTGTTCGGCCTCTAACAGCTGGTTGCGCAGACGTGTCACTGCAGTCATTTCCTGAATATCGTCCAGAGATGGAATGTATTTGTAGTTTGCACTGACAAGGATCTTCAACACATCCACCTTACTGATGTAGCTGTGGACAAATAAAAAAGAATTTGTTAAAAACAAGTGAAAGATAGATACATTATATTTCAAAAGTTTGTTGTCAGTACGATTTTGTAAAAATAAATTTATGCTGTTATTCAGTAAGGACGCATTAAACTGATCGAAGACAAACAATGTCTTTGTTACAAACAATCTCTATGATTTCAAATAAGATGTTCATTTAAATGTTTTATTCATTAAAGACAAAGTATCCTGAAAAAAAGTAATGTGGTTTGCACAAAAATATTAAGCAAGCCACACAACCAATTTTTACATTGATAATAATAATAATAATAATAATAATAAGTAGAAGAAGAAATATCTCAAGTGACAAATCAGTATATTAAAATGATTTCTAAAGGATCATGTGACACTGAAGACTGGGGTATTGGCTGCTGAAAATTCAGCTTTACTATCACAGGAATAAAATACATTTTAAAATATATCAAATCAGAAAACAGTTTGTTTAAATTGTAAAAATATTTCACAATATTACTGTTTTTCCTGTGTTTTTGACCAAATAAATGCAGCGTGAGTAAGTATAAGAGACTTTGGAACATTACAGAATCCATTTAATTCTCGTTTCACTCACAGTTTATGCTTTTAAAATTAAAATACAGAAAAAAGATACTACATTCAGAATACACATGTAAAGGTGTGTTTCTCACCTGTCACAGAGTGCAGGCTCATGGGAGCATCCTGCATTTACGAACATGAGTTTGGCACTGAACAGCAGCTGACGCATCACATCTGTCAGCAGACGCGCATCCACCTCAGGATTGGTCAGTTTGCAGGAGAGTGAGCGGCAGTGGCCAATCAGCTGCTGCCCGCAGGCTGCGTGATCACTGTGTAGCGTCAGTATAGCGACACACAGGGATGCACTGGGTGCCTTTAACATAAAGAGAGAAAAACTTCAGGAAATATAAATGAGACAATATTGCATTTAAACCAATCACTGTCAAACAAGCAATCCTTCTGCTCCATTGTGAGTAGAGAATCACACCTGCTCATAGTAGAACTCGCTCTTCAGCTGCTGGTTCTCTGCTGGGTTTGGACTCAGGCGGTACTGCTTTCGTGGAACCTCAGGCAAACTGAGCACCCCATTTAGGACTCCATCAACAGATGCAGGGCTGCCAGCTACTGAGAGAAGTTTAGTTTACAATCTTGTAATCATCAACTGAGTAAAGGCACCAATATTTTGCCATACAACCAAAAAAAAAAAAAAAAAAGAGATTTGTAAACCTCATGAGATGAGAATGAAAAATAGCTTTTGTGTGAGACATGAAACAAACAGAGACAAGTTTACCTTCCCCCTGATCAAGCTCCTCATCTGAGCTGCAATAAACACAACATGAGAAATCAAGGTACATAAGAATCCTAGATTAGGGCGAGAAGCATCAAATTTTCAGCTGTGCTACAACTACAACTAGATCCTGTTCTGATTTATCTTAATGGTTCTGGTTCCTTAATGGTTCTTTTAGTACTTTTCACTAAAAGAAATACAAAGAAATAGTAATTTTCACTAAAAGAAATGTTCAAAAGTTTGGGGCCAGCAAGTCTCTTATGTTCACCAAGACTGCATTAATTTGATTAAAAATACAGCAACAAAAATTTTTTACGTCATTACGTCTTCAGTGTCACACGATCCTTCAGAAATTATTCTAATATGCTGATCTGCTGCTCAGAAAACATTTCTTATTATTGTCAATTTTTAAAAACTACAGTTGAATATTTTTGTGGGAATTGATTCTTTTTTCAATATTCTTTGATGAACTTAATGCATCAATTTAATGCATCCTTGCTGAATAAAACTATTCATTTCTTAAATCTTGCTGACCCCTAACTTTTTTTGTAAAAGAGAAAAAAAGTAATTTCAATTCCATTTTCTCAAATAATGAAGTGATTTAGATAATAATAAACATTATAAAACAATTCTTGTTCACACAGACTTTACAATGGCTTTTCAGTTTGTTCAAATGTGGCACAAATACAATCCAATAATTTGGCTTAATCAACTATTATATAGAAATATCAAATGAAAACAAAATGTGGAACCATGTTCCATTTGAACTACTCCAACAAAATTATCTGCTGTTCAGTACTTTAAAATCAAACAGTTGCTACAGTAACTAAACTGATTTAAGTCTCATAACATAAGTAAATTTTAAGCTGTATGTGTTTGATTCACTAAAACAGCTCATAAGAGTCATTCATCTGGGAATCATTGTACTCTTGTACAATCAGTTCTTAGCTACCAACCATATTAACAAGTTCAATGACACAAAATCCCTATGACCACTTGTGCACTTATGAAGTGTGTTTTTAAAAGGTGTTTGTGCATGTGTCTTACTCCATGTGGAAGAAGTTGAAGCACTGGTCACAAACTCTGACAGGCTCTTCAGAGCCCTCTACAACCATCTTCCTGCTGGAGCAGGAATGACACACCAGCCTGCCACAGCGTCTGCAGTGGTGCCGTCTGTTAAACTGACACAGGAGAAGATTTACGTTAAGACTAAAATTCTTAAAGAGAGGCCTAATAGAGAGCAGAGCAGGAAATCACAGCAGGAGCACATTGTATCACATAAGCTTATTCACAGCCCATTTCACTTATACACTCTGCCTCTCTCACCATGGTGAATCTCTCCCTCTGGCAGACCATACAGATGTGCTTTTTGTGGTCTGGGACCCAGTCCTTGCGGTCAGGGGTTTTTTCCGGAGGGGTGAAAGGTGTGGCCAGCTGCCGGATCCTCTTCCCACTGGGGCGTCTCTCGCTGGAGGGTGTATGCATGGGTGTGCTGCCTGAAAAAAGTGTGTGCAGACATGACTTAAAAACTATAAGGTCTTTTTACCTTCCGGGTTGCATGCTAAATAGAGTGTGGCTAAGAAAAAAAGCATGGTCAGTGAAAGAGGTGTGGCTTATACCTGCTGATGGAGGAGGGGTGTGGCTTGGAGAAGAGGGGCCGCTCTCCTGGGCTGGACACTGCAGAAATGCATCTTGCAGACTAATGACAGAGTCTGAGACGGAAAGAGAGAGAGGAAAAGAAATAGATGTGAAACGAAGAATTGCAATATAATGATTTCAAACCTCTAATAACACAAACATTGACAGGAATGTTTGTTTTCAACTAAGAACTGATCCACCGTTCCAACTCACCAGAACGTGACCACTCTCTGGGTGCATAAGGAAAATCAAGAGCCTTCCGGGCGTAATCTGCCAGTAGGGTGTCAATGTGTTGGTTGGTGATGCCAGCGTCCTGAGTCGGCAGAAGGCTCCGTAGAGTGCTGATGGCAACAGAAGCCCAGTCTACCTTCAGATTCATCAGCAGCTGCTCCAGCATGAGAAGCGGATCAGACAACAGGGAAAAATAGTCCTGACGAGATGCTTCCGGCAGAGTGAGTAGAACCTGCGACAGGTACACACACACCATGCTATTGTGTCACAAGCATTTCTTGTTGCATCTGAATCAGTGTTATTCGATTAGGTCAAACATTGTTACCTTGGAGCCAAGGTGAAGGGCATTGATGTGGCGCCTTCGCGCTGGGGACATCTGACTCTGGAAGTGTAGGGTGAGGTAGTCCGACAGGAAGTGGCAGGCAGCTAATCCTGGTCTTCGATCCAGGGCTCGCTCACTGACCTCCAAACCCACTGAATCAGAGAGAGCTTCCAAGAGCTGCATACAGAGATACACACAGAGTCAAGTCTTTTTTTTCTTATAGCGCTCTTTGTTTGGAATAAGACTTACAAAGCAAATCACAAAGCTAGTCGATATCCATATGCATATGTATAATATGGAAGGCCCGATTTGGGTTCAAGTCATTGACAGCATGAAATTAATTTACAAACTAAAAGTTTGTCAGTTTGATACAGATACAATGGAAGCCAGCAGAACACATAAAAACACACATACACACCTGGAAAGCATCTTCTGTGTGATTCTGTTCTAGGAGATGTAGCAGGTGTTCGGTTTGCAGCTGCATTCGAGACTGATCGGCGACTGAATACAGCTGTACCCACTGGGTACACAACTCAAATTCCTAAAAACACACAAATTTATCCTTCATAAATAATATATGCCTTTTTTCATTCAAATTGACTAAATGCGTTCAAAAATACAATACACTTTATAAAAATTCACTCTGATGATATCTAATTTCCATTGTTTCATACTCTAGAAAACATTTTGGTCTGTTGTAAACAGCTGCAGATACAGTGCAGTGTTGCAAGGTTTCTGAAAAAAAAAAAATTACCTCTCTATTTCACACAGAATGGCTGTTACCTGAATTCCTTCTCATGATGCCTAACCTCCAAGAAAATGCTTACTTTAGACAAATATACACCAGGGTCACAGAATCTGGTAGCATTAGAGGTTATAGAAATCCATTACCTCTGTCTCTTTCATTAAAAATGGCTTTAACTTTCTCCAAATTCATTCTGGTGATGTTTTAACTCCTGTTTCAAACACATTTTGGTCTGACATGAACAGCTGCAGGTATACAGCAGGGTCAACAAATCGAGTTAGACAAATAACAGACTACCGAAATCTATTACCCCTCTCTATATCACATAGAATGGCTTTAATCCTACCCAAAATTCACTCTGGTGATGTCTAACCTCCTCTGTTCCATATGCTAGAAAGCATATACAGCAAATCTGACAGGACAGCATTACAGATTACCAAAACCTGTTATCCCTCTCTATTTCACACAGAGCTGTTTTAACGCTCCTCAAATTCACTCTGGTGATGTCTAATCTTCTCTGTTTCATGCTCTAGAAAGCATTTTGGTCTGATGTGAACAGCTGCAGAAACACAGAATGGTGAAAAGGGCTAACTGTTCCCATATTACTGGCACAATCAAGTCAATACTACAAAATAATTCAGCACCAACTGGACAATTCAGTCACAGTAATGCAGCATCAATACCGCCATTCAATTTATTCAATCATCATAGGAGATAGGCATGTTTCCACTGCAATTTACAGTAGGTTCACACAAAAGTCAGTTGTACTATCCAGTGATTGTTTTTCAGATCTTTCCATAGACTTACCCTGGCCTCCAGCATTAGACTGAATACAGATTCAGGATTTTTTGTGGACTCCTCCCTCAACTCCTGCCACGTCTCCCATGGCAACGGTGGCTGCAAACTCAGCATCTAAATGACAAAATTATGTCAACACCCAACTTCTACAATATGGACATTACAGTTTATATGTGCACAAAAACTGGCACTGATTGCAATCCAAAAACAGAACAGTAATTTCAGCCTCTGTCTGGAGCTTATAAAAACAGACAGAAGATGACATGGTACTGCAGTTTTTTTCTGTTAATACTTACTAGCCTGTTTATGCACATTAAAGCGTCTTAACAAAGATATTATTTAAATTATGGGAACACAGTAATACATGGGTAAAAATACAAGCACACAGCAAAACAGAATTCCTTTTACCAGTCTAATACTGATACAGTAAATAAGTAGAGCATTGCTGTGTCAGACTGACCCGCTGGTACATGTCCAGCTCATGTTTCCTCTGGTGAAGCTGCTCTCGGAATGGATCCTGTGTGTTCTGATCACTGAGACAGAATTGCAGCAGCTCTAAACACTGTTGTAAAGGCCAGCGGTCCAAACCCTGCAGAACTACACGTCCACGCAGCTCCCAGTCCCTTACACGAAACAACTGCTCTGCACTGCTGCATTCTTTACAAAGAGACATACACAAAGATATCTGTAAAACATTCTATTTATGGTCTTGTCAAGGACTGTCTGAACTGTTTAATTTTGATTATTTATGGAACAATTCCCCCCAAAATTTATTTATTTTGTACTTAAGGATTTTTTTTTTTATTTACACACCATGCTATCAAATATTTCAACCGAATAAATGAAATCAATTGATTAAAATGAATTCTCTGTCTGAACAAGTATTAGCTACAAAATTAAATTGACAACAAATACAAAAGATGCTGTAAATAATGCACATGATACCAATATAACCCTGTTTTAAATAACTTTTAGTCCCCACTCCTTGAAGTGCCACACCCATATCTTAACATCCAACGAACAACTGACACAGAGTCAAGCTTCTGCACTGTTTTTTCTTTTTTGATAATTAATTTCACTCAGATGTACGTCACAGTACACAGAAAACAAGAAGAAAAAGAAGAAAAGCTCTGTTGTCACTCCCATTTCATTGCAACTTTACAAGAAAGTAGGCATAAAGAGGCATAAAGTACAAGAAATAGGCATAAAGAGAATAAAGAAATCTGACTGTTACTGGTCACTAAACTGTCTGCAGAGGTACAGAAAGAATAGAATAGAATAGAATAGAATAGAATAGAATAGAATAGAATAGAATAGAACAGGGGGGCTTTTTTGCCTTAAAATTTAACATCCAAGATATGTAACTTTTGAATTTTTTTTAACTCAAAGATATGTAACT
>JAFVLL020028835.1:0-27834 GCA_021397915.2 Tor tambroides | reverse complement strand
CATAGCCCGTATCATTCTTTCACCCTGACCTTTGCCATCAGCTAAAATGTCTCCCTATGGGAGCCGGCCATTTCCATTATACACACATGATCTTTAAGGTTATCTGCATTTGCAAATGGAGGAATTGGAGCATTGCGCGGATTTCAGCTCTCCATTACAGACCGATGGCAGAGTGTGTGCAACTGGGTGGCTTACCGTACCTTACCGTAATGGTGGGTCACTGGCTTCTTTCCACTCATCTATGATTATAATGACCTTGGCTGGGCTTGGGCTTGAAAACATTGGATTAAGGGGAAAGGAAAATGAGGGGAGGTTTCCATTTCGCTCTTGGCATCTGATTTGTAGGGAAATTCTGCCAAGAATACCCCCTCCTCCTCCTTCTCCTCCTCCTCTTTCTTCCCCCTGCCCCACCAACTTGATCAGGCTCTCTCACCGGTGTCTGCCCATTTGAGCTCAAGCGCGTAATGATACACAGGCTTTCCTCTCAGAAATGAATTAAAGGGCAGGGGAAGGGTGGTGGATGCTCTCCTGAACAAGTGCTTACACAGAAAGGGGCTTCAGCCAGGCACACTGAACCAGAACATTTAGATTAATTTGGCTAGCTGGATCGCCTGGCTTTCATCACAGGTGTAGTCTAGCTGTGAGTGCACTGTCAAAGGCACTGTGGTGACATAATTAAGACAATTTTTGTACGGCTCGATGATTGTAACGGACTAGGCTCATCATGTGTAATGTATTATTAAAGACAGTGCAGCTTTAAAATGACAAGCCACGAAGTAGCCTGCTTTCACCTATGAAAGCCCCGAATCAGACAAACAGTCTTGAAGCCAGGCTCAGGGCTCAGCAGTAAGCATGGAAACGATTGCTTGCTCTTTTGAGTATGCGCTGTATCTTACATGATTTGATACATTTTTACACCTTGTAAACGTATTTGCCTTTTGTAATATTTGGTTGCGAACCAAACTTACTTGTTCAATTTTTAAATTTGTTAGCCATATAAAATTATCTTAGAGGCTTAATACGCATTAGGGAAATTATAAGTATGATTTGCATTGTCTTGGTAGTGTCAGAAAAAATGGCTTTGAAAACTTACAAGCAATGTATTCATAATCATTAGTGTTTAGGAATTTTTGGTATTTCTTGGGTGATCATATTAATTATATAATCATTATACAGTAATTATCATCCAGATATTATTGCAAAATTTCCTTCTTTTAAATTCAATTTAAATGTGTGTGAAAAATGTATTAAATATTTTAAATCATTTTAAAATAAATATTAAAAATATAATATTTATTTGACATGCTCCTGATTTTAAAATATTAAGTGTGAATATATTAGCCTACTGTTCAAATGTTTGGCGTCAGTTTTTTTTAGCACAAAATAAAAAATATATATATTTTAAGCAAGTAAATGCATTTTTTTTTACTTTACGTTAAGGAATCATTAAAAACATTTATCACAGTTTCCACAAAGCATATTAAGAAGCACAACTGTTGAGCAGCAAATCAGCATATTAAAATGATTTCTGAAGGATCAAGTGACACTCAAGAGTAATGGCTGCTGAAAATTCAGTTTTGTCATCATATGAATAAATGACATTTTAAACTATATTAAAGTGAAAACATTAGCAGGGCAGACCCAAAAAAACACCCTTACTCTTGTGCTCTAAACCTGTCCATCAATCAGTCTGTAGTTAATCAACATGCTCATTTGATAATATTTTTTCCGATCTGTAGGACACACCTTGTGTCTGTATGTTTCATGAAGCACTACAGACTCTGAATGAAAAAAGTCTAAACACAGTGTTTCACCCACCCAAGTCTCAATCAAAGCCTGTATGGAATAAAAGTGCCTGAGCTGGGTAACGATTTTCCACATGTTGACAAGTCACAACATGGAGATCTACAGCTCGGAGAGCAGCCCTTTGGCTAGTGGCGGCCCAGCACTGAGTAATAACCAGCTCATAGTAGACATTCTGTTGGCAGTGGTTCATAAGGAACAGCTCGCTGGTTCAGCTGGGGAAAGGGTGGGGGGAGCTGCTGGAGAGCTCCAGGCACTTTCCTGTGTTGTTGTACCTCACAAGTGCATCCATCCCCTCCAGGACAGACCTTTAACAGGCTGCTAACGCTGGGCCACACCACACAAGGGATCGAACAGACAGGTCTGACGCAGGCCCGGGCTGCAGAGCTATGCCAAACTGTGGTTTGATTTATGAGTCAGTACTCTGGGTCTGTCTTAAGATGAGATGAGGCTTACTGGGCAGAATCAAAGAGCAGTCTGTTCACTTGACAGGGAATGAGAAGAGGCAAGCCGCTGTCAGTTTTTAAAACTGCATTTGAATTGTCATATTTTAGAGGAGGCCTTGGAAGTGGGGAGGTCAATAATACCTGGAGAAAGCTATACGTTAGCTTTCCCATTCATCTGAATGGCAGTTGCTTGGCTGGCGTGTGACTCCTCTGTACAAGACCAGCTTGCTGACGTCTTTGCTCATTGTGGTTCAAGGCAACATGTTTTTGAAGCCAGTTGCCTGAGCGGTAAATACCACGTGCCTATAGGGCCACAGAAAAATGACAACAAAAATGATATTAAGATATACAGGGAAATATGATTTGTAACATGACAAATATGTAACCTCCCATATGTTGCTGCTGCTGCTTAGATATCAAAGCAAAAGGAACATTAGGACTTTACATTCACACTGAACCTAGTCAAACTATTATATTATATTATATTATATTATAAGGCAAGGCACTCCAGCTGAATAGGGTAAAAAATGTAACTAATGGACATCACTATATGTCCCCAGTTTATTGATTACATCAATAACATCAATTAAATGTGTGCTAATTTGTACATATTTCCTGAACAGAAATCTGAACGTTGGATAAAGTTAAAAATTCTTGTTTGATTTATTTGACATGTTCTAGTTGAAGGTTTTTACAGAGGAAATTGTGGCTATCTCTTTATATCACTTCATATATCAGAAAATAAAGTTAACAGCCAGAAAAAATACATTTTCACTATTAATAATTATTTTAGGAATAACATTTGTATAAAACCAGGCAAATGTATGAGTTTGAACAAACCCCTCTGTAAAAGTCTTCCGAATATAGATAGGAATACAACTGGAACTTCTGGTGTATGTACTGTAAGTGCTGCTGAAGGGGAGATTTCTGACTCATTTTAAAAAAACAGTGAAGATATACTGTAATTAAAGTCTACAGATGCAAATAGAAAAATTACAATAAAGTAAACACTATTTTGGATGTTGTTGTTTTTTTCCGTTAGTTTGAAACAACACATTATGTCAAGCACAACATGAAAAAAAATTGCCTGTAGTGTTAGGAGAAATATATTACTATTATAACATAAACATTTTCAATAATAATAATAATAAACTTTTATGAGCATTTGAATTTTACATTTTAATAGTAATATCTTTTTGTCTTACTTTCTTAACTGACATAGAAACTTCTTGAAACTAGTCTTGAAGACTGAAGTCTTTATTTTGCCTACACTGAAAAAAATGATACTTTGGATTAACTTAAAAAAATTGATGTAATTTGTTACATCTAATTTTTTTAGTTTTTCTCAAATTGTATTTATGATTTAGTTAAAACCGTAAATTTTGATTTAATGTCATTAGTTTTCTTTTTTCCAACACAGCGTTTTACCTCAACTAGTAATAATATCATTTATTTTAAAACGTGTGTAATTTTTAACTTTATTACAACCTAGTATTTTTATTTTAAAACTTAACATTTACAATTACCTTAATTGAAGTTTTACTTTAGGCTAAAGCTAATTAAATAGATGTAATTAGTTTCTCAAATAATTACTTTTGATTTGGCTAAAACTATACATTTTTACTTGATGTTAATCCGTTTTACTTTGGTTCAAATTATTTTTTTCATTTGGAAAAACTAATATTTTCAGTTTCAATAAATTAAATTGAATTTTTACTTTGGAAAAAACTAATAAAATTGATATAATTTTGTTTGATTATTAATTAAGTTTTCTAGATGATTATATCAATTCATTTATCGTTTAATTACTATTTTAATCAATATATTTGATCAATATTATAATCGTCAATAAAAATATAGTTGCTCCATATTCAAGTTTTGTTATATTGCTTTTCGAACTATAAACTGAAAATGCCTTATTCCGGTCTGTGTATACTTATTGATATAAAGACCTAATTTACTTCAAAAAGACTAAAATTTAATTCTGCAAGCATATCTTTTCATTATATATAAGATAATATATATATCATAACATATTTGGCATAAATATGGTTTGAACTTTTTGTAACAGCAATTAAGTGCAATACAGTTTCTCACAGTTTCTACACTGTACAAACTTGGCTAGATTAACAACAACAAAAAAATAAAAAAGTGCTTAAGAGGCCCACATCAATATTGAGCACATTACCAATCAATGAAGCATTATGTAAAACTTGAGAAATGTAATGCAATAATATTTATCTTCATTTATTATTTAGCGTTTTAATATGTTAATGATGTGCCCAAATATCTATCTACAACATACATTTAACATCTACACTACAATAGTTTAAGGTTTAACATCAGTTTAAATTTTTATTGAATGATGATTCATCAACCTACAATGTTTAATTTCATCTGAAACAGACAAAATAATATATAAAGTCATCGATGTATTTCCTCTTAAAGCTTTCACAGCTTAACACTGAGGCTGAGAACTTTGCGCGTCATTTTCTTTGGTTCAATCTCCATAAATAACTTTTGTAGTGCATCAAAGGTGTGTTCCAAATGCCTGGATAGCTCAGTTCCTTTATAAATTAGGCCAAATAGCGCATCATGAGCCAGTAACCTGCTCAGGACTTTCACACCTTCAATGACTATACCAATGTCATGTGGTGGTTGGAGAGAATCACCCTCTTCGCAAGTGATGAACACAACTGTGTCGAACTTCCAAACTGTTTCTGTTTCATCCCTCTGGATGACTAATAAAAGCGACTACAAGTTGTTCTGGTAAACAGTTCCAATGTGCAAACGCAAAGGTTTGAATGATTCCCCAAAATCGACAAAAAATATTATTAATTGAGATTAGGCATGGTTTCTATTATATACTAGACGGTTCTGATCGTCTGATTTTGCCGGGAACAACAAGTTTGAGTAGGATGATGGTGTAGTGACGCCCTGCTTACGACTTGGTTTTGGTCTCTAGCAAATTCAAAATGTAACTGATGCAAAAAAAAAAGCATTTTCTCATCAAAATATGACCAAATTAGCACTTTCCCAGCAACATTTTCTTTTGCTTCCACATGGGCAAGGTGGCAATGTGTCCGATGCATCCTGCCGCCCCCCCCTTAGCAGCACACCATGCCTGTGCAAAATGTGCCAGGTACTACAGCCACATGTGCCCTCCTTGGCCAGCGTAAGCTTACTCATGCACGTGCCCTTTATGGCCAGTGTCAGCGTGCTGCAGCTGGTGGACTGTGACCGCATACATTTACTTATTTTGGACTGATTCTGATTCTCTAGATTAGGATAAATAAAAAATCAAATGTTGTATCATGTTACTTGTTGAATATTTAACGACTAATATGTTATCAGCTTTTTATTACAACAATTTAACTGCTGCAAAATCAGATAAAAATGTTTATAATTGTTTTTTTTTTTTTACCTGACTGGTGATAATGATAGGGCACTGAGTATGTTATTTCAAAAATAGGACCAACATGTTTTGTGGACTGACATTTTTACAATAATAAAATTATTTACTTCCACATCAAATGACACAACTTCTTTTTTATATACTACATAATTTGGACATAACTAACACAAGTTCCATAATATGTTGGTGTAATATTAATGTTACATCCAGGCTTTCAGTGCCTGACTGCTGCTGCTCTGATACAGTAGATATAAATGGATACATTTTGTACCAATCAGTCCACAAAGTGTCAAATCAGAATTGTCCATGAGTTTCTGTGGGCTAGCCGAGTAAGTGATTTAACAATTGGAATAAAACACTGCTAAGCATCTATCCCGCTGCCATGTGGCAGAAAAAGAGCAGCAGCACGTGGCTAGCAAATTTAAAGTTTATCTGTGCGTATGTGCTTTATCATTATAAAAGCTTATGGATTCATGCAAAACTACTCACTAGATACTCCTTAATGAGTTGGTCCAGGTCTTCTCGGAAGTAGAGAATTAGACACTTCAGCAGACACTCTTTTTATATTGACCTCAAGGCTCTAGATGAGTACACACACATACAAATATATATTTTTACATTTTAAAACGGAAACATGGACAATATTATAAACATTTTTTAACATTTAAAAAAAATGGAAACAACACAAGACTAAGATGGGGACAGAGTTACAGTAATTGTGATCACATTTAGGTCTTTACCTGAGGTCTTAAAGTATAAAGGTAGAATGAAAAGACAACTGTGATGTTTTGCAGGAACAATATAAAAGGAGCTTTATCCTGCTTTTTTAAGTCTTTCACAGTCAACTATAGGTACATATACAAATGATAAAATGTTACCTTTGGCACAACATAGTTCACATTTGCACTGAAATATTACTTAATTTCTGGCGCTATGGCTTCATGGAAGTGCTGCCCATTTCAGGAAGTTTGTATCAAGCAAACTTGACATTAAACATTTTATTAATAGCCTTGCATTTTGACCCAGCGTCAAATCATAAATTTAACCTCTTAAGCCCCACCTAAACCGAGCACATTTTCTCCAGTTTGGCATCACCCAAATCTAAAAGCTTAAAAAAAGCATCAAAATGGCGACAAAAACGAGGATGAAAACGCAACAAAAATGTGACAAAAAAAGTGAGTAAAACGCGACAAAAAAAGTGATAAAAACATACCGGAAAAGCAACAAAAGAGGGACAAAAAACGTGACAAAAAAACACGACAATAAAGCAGTACAAAAAGCATTAAAAACATACTCACTTTATTTAACAAAAAATGCCACAAAAAAGTGACAAAAAAAACAGCTGTGAATTGGAAGCAGACCAAAGCACTAACAAAAATCCCGATAAAAAAGTAGCAAAAATATGGGCTAAACGTGAAAAAAAAACAGTGACAACGTGACAAAAAAGTTATGATCTAGCTTTTTATGATTCTTATGACTTCAAATGAAACATTTAGCTTTTGGTTGATAAGCACGACTGGAAAAAATGCCTTGGTTCAGGTAGAGGTAAGAGGTTAGATATAATAAACTTATTTTTGAAGGATCGTAGTGTCTGGGAGAAATCACATTTTTGTGACAGACATTATCTGGCTCAAAAATAACATTTGTTGTTACTGTGCATATTAGATGCTAGAAGAGCCACTCTTGTATCATCTTTGAGCAAAATAATCGCACTCTAACTGACATCATGGAGAAATAGGTCTTTATGTTTTGCTCCACACCAACAGCTCTACGTCAACTTGTCATGGCTACTCATTTTCTCAGAAAGGGAGGGGCTCAAAGATCTTTAATAAAACTATAGATAAGACATCCCCACAGTAATCCATTGGAGAAAATGGCAAGCTCTGGCGGCCATGTTGTGAGTGGCTGTTCTCCTGTTTGAAATCTTAGTGGGACTGTCTCTCCCAACTCATATAGACTAATAGGAAACTTCTTATTTCTTCAATTTCTTTTCTTGGAATTAATGAGTATTTGACTGTGTATGTGCCTGATCTAACTAACCTGGCAAGAGCCAGATTGATATTACAGTGCCAAGAACATTTGCCCTGACATCAATCTGGGACCACGCCGGCATGAATCGTTCGGGGAGAGGTCGCATGTTTGGAGCAGCATTTGCTGCTGATTGGATAAAGAACACTGCAAATCCATTCAATGTTTAGTTTTGAAAAAAGATTATATTTATATTCGTGCATTCAATGATATATATTTTTCAGCCAGATAATTTGGTTCATCTGAGCAGTCGAAAGCGAAGCGATTCGAATGGACTGTCGTGTTTATAAACTCGAATTGGCGAGAATTCAGCTTGCTGGAAAGGTAACGATCTAACAATATTAATAGGAAAATATCTTAAAAAAATATTTTGAAGTTTGACATGGAAAGATACTGTTTAATGCAGAGCCCAGTGCAATAATACTTTTGGTATTAATATTCCTGTTCAATTGAATATAGAATTATATTGATAGAATTGTATCTCAGTAAAGACAGATGCCCTTCCCTGTGTTGTTAAGACTCCAGCATTACCACTGGACCTCTTCTTTGACCTTCATTCATTGACATTTCTGTCCCTCTTCTTAAATTACTTAAAATAAGAATCCAGCTAATCAGCCACTCACAAAATATGCTTCCATTCTTGTCCACTACCACCATGTCCTATCTAGAGTTTTCTTAAAGATATTTGGAAGGCTATATAACAAAACAGGATCCCACAGAGATTACTCAAACACGCATGAATTAAGTGCTTTTTGGGTTTTAATCTTAACTCTTTAAGTGACAAAATTGGACACATAACCAACATATAATGCTTTTTTTCAGAAATCAGCTCATGAAAGCTAATCTTTAGATGGAGTGCATTACCATATCATGATGATAAACATTTTCTGTAATTTTTAAAACTAATTTCAACCCACAATTGTAACTTTCTAATTCAGGATACAAGTTACAAGGCAAACAAAGGATCAAAGGATAGGCATACAAATGTATCTAGATCTATCTATATATACACACAACATACCCGAGTACATACCAGATCAAGAACTTTAAGTATCTTCTGGGTCTTCTCTCTGATAACTCCTCCCTTCCTTCTGAAGAGCTCGATCAGCTTGCTGTGGTGCTTGTCCAAAGAAGCCAGGAATCTTGTCTGAAGTGGAACAGTTGTAATCCTGAGAAATTCAGCATTGATCTTAAAAATATGAAATAAAACAAAACACAGAAGAATGATTACATGACAGCTACATGTGAGATACATTCTGAAATACAAAATTACAATTTCTTTAAAAAAATGCATGTCATTTTGAACAAAATTGTAATATTTCATAGCAGATTTCTTATAATAGGCAATTAGTATCCTCTACTTTACTTTAGTTCAAAATATTACATGCCTCATCCTCTGTGAACAATGCAGGCCATCTTTCTATCAACTCTTCAACTCCCAATTCCTTTTCCACAATTTCTTGTCTTCGTAGTGAAAAGGTTTTGGCCATTTTGTCCTTTACCACAGCACGATTGTCTCGTTTCTTTACTTCTGTTAAAAGTGAGTGTCTCTCATTTTCCAGTTTTTCTCGAGTCTCTCCAGTTGGAATGTCGGGTATGTGGTTAGCTTCTCCTCTCTTTGGTCTCTTTACTTTTTTTGCTGGCAAGGCATCCTCTGTGGCTTTGGACTTCAATGAATTTACAAGTAACTCAGAACACCCAGTGCCCTTTAGCTGAGTTCGGTAGTTACCCATTTTTGTCTTAAACCGCTGCTTCCAACCATAGCAGCCATTGTACGAACCCGGTTCGGAAAGGCATGGATGCTTCTTGATTAGAGCTTCTGCAACTTCACTGAAGTCAGCATCTGATGGGTAAGCTTTGAACCTGAATATTTCTTCAGCTACCTTTTCCAATTATGGTTTGTTTGCCTTGCTGTGCTTAACTGTTGTTTGACCTATCATTCACATTCTTTTCCCAACTGCGGTTCAGTGTCATCTGGCTTTCAGGGATTAGAACTCTCTAGTAGGCCATTCAACATCATAGACATGAGCTTGTTGAGAAAGGATCTCGTGTCATCTGAATGGAAACGCAGAAGATTGAGCATCCTCCAAGACAGTGACATTGAATCTTTGGCTGCAATCATCAGATTTAGGATGACGCAGTAGTTGTCAAATCCATCTAGTTCAGCTGTAGATGTCAAATTTACAAGTGCATCTCCAGTCTTTGTCTTGGTACTGTAATTGAATTCCCCATTCAAGCCCTTTTTCTATTCATCTGTATGATTGCTCCATTGTTTTGATATTCATCATTGTGATGCAACACCACCGTTTGTCATCGGACTTCAGAATAATTAGCAACAATAACATCTTCGCAGACACCTATGGCGCCACCCTCATGACTCAGCACATATAACTAACCATGGCAGCGTGGCGAAAGAAGAGGTGGTTTGAGGGGAGGAAGGTGTGTATTTGATTAAAGATTATGAGTACGCGTTTTAAAAAAATATTAGTACACAGATAAATCATTTATATGTCTTTTTACAACGTGATACCTCCATATAAAGAAATTGTAAAATTTGATTTCATACAGACTTTAAAGCTGCTCGTGAATGAATATCTCTTCCTTCTGGTTAATTTATAACCTCGATAAACATGAACAAACATAAGAAAGATATTTATTTTATTACCGGAGAGCGTTAATGCACTCCTATGGACCATGGATTTGATCTCCTCCATGTTAATCTACTTGATTACTAACTCTCACGTTTCTTTGTCGGACAAAATAAGTGGCGAAGTATGATTGGTCAAGATCTTTTTGTATCGATCAAGCCCTCTGAAAAGAAGGTCAATTATTAAAAAATCCTCATGCGACCTGCGGAAGCTTCGTTCAGAACTACTGTCGATCCACGACCGCCGACTTAGCTGTGTGAGCTTCCTCCTCCCTCCTCAACAATAGCCATATTATGTCAATCATTTGAGCTACGTTTGTGCTGTAAAATTTTTCATTTGTGCTGTTTTCGTTTTTGATATATTCTTTTTTTACATGCAGTGTGTGTTGCTGTGCGCCCACGAACCGTGCAGCAGCCTCAGGAGGCCCGGTTGTGGGCATCAAGGCTCTAAAGTTTGTAATAGTTTAAAAACCAAACCAGCACAAACGGAAATCTTTACAGCACAAAACAGTACAGATGTAGATCAAATGAAGACTCTTTCTTTTAAGCTGTTCTGAAGCTTCAAAGCGGTCTGCATATCCAGCCGATGGCGTTCACGATAGTTTCAAACAGTGTCTGTACATCAAACTTTGACTCCACGATCTGGATCAATACAGTTTAGCGTTAAGAAACAATAGTGAAAATAACGTAGTGATCTGGTTTTCCCTCACTCCGTCACTTTCGACTTTGCTCGACGACTCTACTGGCTGAGGGGCTAGCAAGCCCGCTACCGATTAAACATGTCCAGACATTGGCGGGGCTCTTCAGATTAGTTATAGCAGATCTGAACCCGGAATTATGTAGGTTTATGGTAATTTTGAACCTAAAACCGCTAATCGAATTCTTGCAAAAATTCAAAACAGCCAATTACAACCGTTATATTTACTGACTCCATCACAGAACCCCGGTTCTTTGACTTTGTTAATTTCCTCAAAAACAGATATTTTGTCACCAAGAAAAACACATTCGAGCTCTTACCTTGTTTAATTGAGTTTTCTCGGAGACTCGCACATGGAAATGGTCCTTTGCTTGCGAAGCGAGGTAATGGCGGACAGCAGAAATGTTCAACGACTGAGATGTACCGAGACGTAATGACGTCACATGATCACATGACACCCCAAAACTTTGGATTAACCTTAAACTACCATTCAAGTAAAAGTAATGTTTTAAAGTTTGTCTAGAGGGCGTAACACTTACTTTGAGGCAAAGTGAAAACAGAAGGTATAAACTGAAAATCACAATTTTCCATTGGACCAATGTAAATATATATTTTGAACGAATTGCACTGATGTTTCACTTTTTTCAGTGTAGTTTTCAGTAATTTTAATACATTTCTCATTACTTTGTGTGAAGTGCACACATGCTGCGAACTGTGCTGAGCTTGAGCCCCACGCGTGCTCCACGAGTAGTAGAACAGACAGAATAGAGTGCAATTTATTCATTTTGAATCACACAGTGAATACAGACTTTAAACAGACTTTTTGCTGTATTTAGTCATTGATTATTTTGATTCACTTGCAGCCAAAAATTTGACCCCTTGATTAGAAGTTCCTTAAAGCCATGAGGTCAGTTAAACCAGTTTCTTTTTCAAACCAAGCGAAGTTATGTAGAATGGAATGGATTGTTTTTGTTTTCTTTCTCCACCTTGAAATGGACTCCAGATGGTAACTATTATTGAGCGCGTTCAGCTTTAATAGATTGTCCCCAATCCTGATCAGTTCTGTTACCATAATGGCTACTTGATGTTTTTTTGTTTTTGTTGTGATTGGGGAGGCTGATTCCACACCAGCAAAGTAGCGGCAAAAATGCCAAGTTTGACTCAACTAGACAATTTGCTCTCACAATTATGCAGCGATCATAATCATAGTAATTACACAACAATAATAACGATGGTAATTACTATCATTGTCATCATAAGCATCAAGAGACATTGAGACACCGATGCAGTTTCGAAACGGAAACAGTTATATTTATATTCTTGTCAGAATTTCGTTGAGCTCGGTACGCCTGGGTTAAATGCGAAAAGTGTGTATATGTAATCGAAATTCAGTCAAATTCCATTTTCCTCCAATCCCAAGAAAGTGTGCTTGATGAGGGTTTGAAATTTGGGTATTCTCCAAACTTCTCCTCTGTCACGTCTCTAAGATAGACTACACTGTCCAGCGCAGAGAACATAAGCATGCTAATGAGTTTAACTAGCGGACTAGCAGCTGTGCTCCAAGGGTTTTTCTGGAGACGGGGCTGTTTTATAGCTGAGAAGATTAAAAGTGCCAGGAAGGAAACAGACACAGAGTAGTGGCACCCTGAGGTATTGACAGCCTCCAAGGGAAACGGTATATCATCGGCAAGTGTAGAGGTGTTTGGCTGCTTTACAAAGGCGAGATATTATATTCATGATGTGAAGTCATCTCTGTGAAAGCTATTGTCACTATGTCTTATGCTGATTTACGAGGCTTAAAACGTAGGTGAGTGTCTGAGACCTGCTCAGCCCCTCGTGTAAAAAATGTCCTTCGCATTTGCAGATGACTTCACGGTATGTTTGATTACTCCCGACCTTGATGCAAAGCTCCGGTATTCATGTTTAGTTGTTACGACGAGGTCGGGAGCTGTTTATTATTGGTCTGGGGAGTCTACCTGGATGTTGGTGGGGGCTCAGGAGGTACATGTTCTTTCAGTGTTAAACCTTTTTACACACGCTATACTAATGCTCTGAGTGAATGGACTGTACAGCCATAGTGGCTAAAAATCGGAGTTGGCAACTGAAAGTTTGCAGGTTTCTACACTGTTAGAAAAAAAGTGCAAAAATTGGAACTTTATGGGTACAACAGCTTGTCACTGGGATGGTTTTCTCGAAGGTAAATAAAAGAATCAGCTACATGACTATAGTCAGAGTGGTTTTGTCATTTCAACCGTATACAGCTTGTACTCACTGAAACTAAACAAAGTTCCTCCAGGACAATAGTGCTAAATAAAAACAATACATGATTATGAGACTAAACTAGACTATGCAAACTAAATTAGATTAAATAAACTAAAGAACTACTCTGATGATAAAATGTCAGATAGTCAAAGCATTGTTATGTGAAGATGCATAATATATACAACACGGTATCGGTCGATACAGTGTTATTTTAGTATTATTTATATACTTTTATAGTATTTATTAATATTTTGAATTAGCTTTTTAATTTTAAGTTTTAGTAATTTTTATGTGCTTTTGACCTTTTATTTTTTTTGGTTTTTGCTTAGTTTTATTTAGCTTTAATTTATTTAGATTTTTTTTTTTTTTTAGTTTTAGTCATTTTAGTACTTAAACTTAAAACCTAAACTTATTTTATTTCACTAAACTTAACTTAAAGCTTAACATTATTTTATTTCACTTAGTTGCCAAGGGTTAAAAAAAGTTACATTTTTTTTAATCTAATAGTTATATTTTATTATAATTAGATTTTTTAAAAATGCATCAATATCGACCCATATTGTATATTTAATTGTACATGCTAATTTGTTTTTACACTTAGATTACCTTTTCCGTCATCTAACGCTCACTTAAAGTTAACCTCAAAAACATGATGGCTATATATAATCTTCAGCAAATCTCATAATGAATATCCATTTTTCATACTGTACATCACTGTTTCCACAACTGGGGTTTGTAAGTTGATGAAAACCTAAAAAATAAGTCATAATAATGTGGAAATAAAGAAATAATGTGTTAAATTCTTGAAATATTAACTTATTAACTCTCGAGGGTACAAGTAAATATTTTTGTTCAAAGAGGTTTAACTGACAAAAATGTTTGGTAACCCCTGCTGTACATAATTGTATGATACAAAAATTCATTTTAAATGGTTGATTTTAGTGTTTAGGATTTTTTTAAATGTATTTATGCAAAATATCGACAATTGGCCATAATTATCCCTGCATCTCTATTTGTGTGTGTGTGTTTCAGTGTTTATTATATTATTTATATAATATTATAATATATATTATTATATTTTAAATTCAGTTTTCATTTTAAGTTTTAGTAATTTTATGTGTTTTTAATATTTCTATCAAGCTTTAATTTACTGTTTTTAAGTTTTAGTTAAGCAATTTTAGGTAGTCGTGTTTCAGTTGGTCATTTTTTAATGAAATATTTATAATATCAAATTTATCAGTGATGGTTGGTCTATCAGTATCAGTAGAATTTCAATATCAGTGAAGCCCTCATTTTATGCGCCACTGTGTTGTAATTTGAGTGAATTGTTTTACAGCACGGTGTTGATTCAGACTATAATTCTGCTGTTTGCTCAGCTGAAGATCTTTATGCATATCTTCATTATGGTTTTATAGATTACCCCAAATACTCTCTATAAAGACATCCCCGTTTGGCACACACAGTGGGCTGTTTTTTTTGTTCCTCTCTCGGTCCCCCACAGCTGTAAGTCACACTCGTATTTCAGCGGCCACAGTTTACCCTTGTAGTCATTTAAACGTTGTCTATGCAGAGACTCTTAAACGAAGCACTAAGGTTAGGCACAAAATGTTGGCTCGATGTGCTCTCCAAAGGCACAGTTATGGTTGTCATAGTGATCATATTTTTTGCAATCATTTGTCACCCAGATACTGTAAGGTTCAATTAGAAGCACCTGGTTACACTGACGTGAAGCGAACGAAAGGGGAGAGGTGAACAACTATTCCCGTTTACTCTTCTGACACGGCACGTTTTCAGTCATACGTGGGTGCCGTCGGTGTTATCTCGCTCGTACGTCTTTACCTTCGGAAAAGCGCGATGGCTATCAGCGTGACAAAGAGCACTAGGACCGAACAATGCGGCGCTAACCATCGGCCGCCCCGGCCACCGTTTAACATGGAGATTGGAAAAGGAATCAGCTCCCTCTCCTCCAGGACCTGCATGTAAATGAGGTTAGCCTCTCCTGCTGTGCCACCGCTCTATCCCCCACTCTCCTCTCCAGCTCTAATGGCTGCAAAACTGCCACCCCCATTCTTCAGGAAGAAACCGGGACCAATCCTGATTAGTGCCCTTGTCTTGAGTGACAGGCTTGGATCCAAGCAGGCAGTGCCGTGGGCGCCACTGCCAAGCTGCTGTCAACCCGGTATCACTGTAAAAAAGCCATCCCTTTTCTTCAACCCCCCAGCCGCACACATACCTCCTCCACTCTCTCACACACCCCCTCATATTCTCTCTCTCTCTCTGTCTTTCTGGGTGGCTGGCTAGTCAAGCTTGGCTGCATCCTTTGCCTGAGCTACTGGGACAGAGTGTGATTTACAGTAGTTGGAGAGTTTCCCTGTCAGCTTTAACCTGTGTGCATGCTGTCTATCTGAGTAGGCGGCAGTAATGCTGTAGCAACAGCATATTGTGGTGTTAGCGTCATAGCACCTAGCTGAATCCACCCCTGCTTCCTGTCCCCGTGGTATGTACACAGAGCCTTACTTATTATCTTATGTTTTTGTGACTGTGCGGGCACAGCGAACCATCCATTTTCCTTTCGTCTTCCACGATTTGTTTTCTTTCTGTAAATGTAAATCTTCCACGCCGTTGAGCTGTGGGCTCAATGCCCCAATTCAGAAACATCACTGAATTGTATACGATGGATTCCATTAGTAAGCATCTCACAGTTGATTATGAACATACAGATCTACCAACTGTTTGATGGTACGTCTGAGATTACTAGTCCAGGCGCTGTCTTCTTTTTTTTTTCTTTGGTATCTATAAATGGAAGTTGGGGGAAATAAACAAGAGTGCAAAAGGGCGCTTCATCTACAAAGAGGAATTTCAGAGGTCTGGAAGCCAACACTGTCTCAGTCTCTTCCAAGAACATCTCCTTCCGTTTCACCTCTGGCACCTTGCCCAACATGCCCACAGACCGCTGAGGCCATGCGGAAAACACACAGATGGTAATATGTAGTATGCTTTGCTAATACATGCTGATGAAGGCCTGTGCTAATGTGGAATACCGTAGGCGACTGATTTGTTTAATATGAGTGTCGGATACAAGGGATCGAAATCACTGTAAATCACAACATGAGATATAATAATCTTGTATGCGTAGTGTAAGGCCCAATCCCATTTCTACCCCTTAGCCCTTCCCCTTTCCTTTGCCTCGAATCTATTTTGGTTGGAGGGGTAGGGGTAAGGGGAAGGGCCAGATAGCCCTTCAAACGAAGATTTTTCGGGACCACACTTCAAACGAAGAAGTAAGTACATGTAGTTAATTAATATTACTCAGTACTTGAATATATAATTACACTGTAACAAGGACACCTTAAAATAAAGTGTAATTTTTTTTTTCTCATAGCCAGTCCAGTCAATAGTGACAGACCTAATAGCTATTAAGACTTTTATTCTAGCAAACTGATTTGCATTTGAAATTCTTTTGATTGCGAATATTGAATGGTGATTTTAATTCAATGGATATTCATTTTGACAATACATTAGGTGAGAATATAATTTTTTTAAGTTTTTTTTTTTTTTTAAAAAAACCCTAATTATTAAAATATCAATATTTGCTGTCAGTATTTGAATTCATTATCACAGTACTTTATTATACCAGTCTCAGTCAAACATAATCAACAAATGTTTTTGTTTAATTGATATTTGTTACATGGTTTATTGTTATAAGAATGGGGGTGGTCTGGTTTGCTACCAAAATTCCATTATAGTGTATCGTGATCTTTATAAAAAAGGTTTGTTTTGTGTGTGTTTAATGGGATGGGATTGAAGTAATTTCATGTTTTATGTGATTAATTAAGATACTAGGGTTGGGTATATGTTACAGCACACTTTTGTCACAATTTAATACATTGTGAAGTTTCATGATCTTATAACTGAATTGCGACTGAGAGAAAGACTCAGCATTTCAGTGAGAGAGAGTTGTAATCTGTGGTGTCAGTGTTAATCTCTCTCATGCGGTTCCCTTCACTTTTGTCCATTTCCATAGAAGTGACTCAGACTGCATTGAGAAACACCGGTTGCCAGTTTTTGCTAATTTAGACTTCCTGCTTCTTCATTATTTGGACTGCAGGAAATGATATGAATGAACAAGGATGGATACGAGAACCTTGAGGATAATGCAATACTGCAAGAAAATGATTCGCAATATATCGATATACGATCGTATTTGCAGTCTTAGTTTTGCCTTGACTGATTGGCCATTTTTTTCAAGGCACAGAATGGTCATCCTGAGAGCCCCCTAATTAACAAAATTACTTCCCACCTCTGGTTCTGCGTTAGTCACTCGTGACGACGTGTGGCTGGCGGCGGTAGCAGCGCGTCCTTCCCACCATATTGTCGGCCGGCGGCTAATAAGGTAGCACTGACCGGCGGATGGGCTCATTAGCATCGCCTGCGGCCGTGGCAACCCCCGCCAGTGCCCAGTCGGACACTTAATTACCGCCACCACTTTTTATCTCCCCTCCAAAACCCAGCCCCCCACCCCTGGAACGCCACCGGCACTTGCTTCTACAATCCACAGAGAATGCTGGGAAACTATAGATGCCAAAGTGGTGGTTAGTTACCCTGTAACATTCGATAGCAGCACTCACTGTGAGGCACTGCAATATCTCTGATAGAGTTAAAGCTATTCGACCCGAGCCTCTCATGCGAGACTGCGCGAGTGTGTCTTTTCATTGGCATCAGTGGAATATTGATGGCTCCACCCCGGCTTAATCGACTAATGGCCTCTCCCTCTCTCCTTCACTCTGCTGAAGCAGCCACCCTCCCACCCAGCACAGCCTTTCTGCGCCCTTTCAGCGACCTCTGGGTCAGGCAGGCCGATTTTTATGCCCGACTGAGTCGCGGAATAGCCTCAGTGTATTGGTAGGCAACCTTACGCAAGTCATGTGGCTGCTGGCCCTAATAGAGAACGCTCCCAGCCTTCTCCTATGACTTTTGGCTTATTGCATCTCACAGCTGAGATGTTGTGGCATTAACTGTATAGCTGCCAACGGCTGTTGTTCAAATGAATCGAGAGAAATATAGGCTACAATTACACTAGATCATGTACTGTGGCTAAGAACAAAACCAGAATTAACAAGGTCCTTAAGATGTTTTCCAAGTCTAATTGTAATACAGAGGACAAATGTTCTGAACGTAATTTGCTGTACACCAATATGGTAGAAATACTAACTTATACATATACGGAATGGTTCGCTCAAGAATGAACATATGGTCGTTTGTTTATCCACACTCATTTAGTTCCAAACATGTATGATTTTTTTTTTTTTTTTTTTAGAGAGAAACAAAAGTAGAAATTCTGAATATTGTGTTGGTCTTTAATACTAATTTAATACTTTAATACTAATTAGATGGACTATCATTTTTGGCAGATGAAGTACTCCACCATTCAAAAGTTAGAAGTCAGTAAGATATTTTTAATGTTTTTGAGAGAAATCTCTTATGCTCACCAAGCCTGAATTTATTTGATCAAAAACAGTATCACAATACAGCAAATACAGTAATAATACAATTTAAAATAACATTACATTTTAAAATGTTACTATGTTGGCATTTATTCCTATGATGGCAAAGCTGAATTTTCAGCATCATGTCTTCAGTGTCACATGATTCTTCAGAAATCATGCTGTTTTGCAGCTCAAGAAGCACTTATTATTATTATCAAAAACAGTTCTTTTCTTTTTGTGGAAACCATATATATATATATTAGGACTCTTTCATGAATAGAAACTTCAAAAGAACAGCACTTAGTTGAAGTAGAAATAATTTTCACAGTGTAGAAGTCTTAAAAGTATATGTCTTTAAAGTGAAAATACATACTTGCTGCAGTTCATGGTAGTGTATGTCTGGACTGTGTTCAACACACACGCATACTTATACAACATACCCTTTTGAACAGTCAATAAGTATTTCATCCATTTCAGTATATACTCTGACAGTACACAAATCTGGAAACTTTTACTTTAAATTTTACCCAAACTTTACTGAGCAAGTACATATACATGTGTGTCAGCTAGACGGAGTACATCAGAGAAATGAGCACAATAATTTTAAATATACATTTACATAAAATACTTTTTGGATGTCAAATGTATTCAGGAAATGGAGTCCCTTACATTTACAGAGTAAATGACGATGTCCAAAAGAGGGAATTTGAATGGGTGTCTAGAACATTCCTGTTTATTTTCTTTCTGTATAATCTATAATCTAGTGATTTTAAACATCCCTGCAGCTTTTAAACAGTGAACAAACTGTTTTTTCTTCTTCTTTTTTTTACAGTGTGACAAAGCTATATGCAGATTACATTGTAGCGTGTGTTCAAAACATTTCTATTTTAAACACAGTCATTCATTTTTAATGTTTTTTTTTTTTTTACTAAATTGGCTATGAGAAATCTGACTGTCTGGTAAGCTAAAAAGTTCATTCCAGAGCCTGAATTTAACACTCTTCTTTCTTTTCATGTTTAGCTGAGGTTATGATTTGCATTTAGCACTTGTGGTTGTAGGGTTGTAGGGTCATGTCCGCAGCAGCACACAATCATAAGCGCAGTTTAGCCTCAAGAGAGATGAGCACCAAGTCTCAGTGAGAGTGACTGATAACAGATCTGGACCACAGTGCCTCCCGCAGCTGTTTTTCTGTCCACACAAAGTCATGCTCACCATTATGCCATTAAACGAACCTCTCAAAGGCAGGCGGCCAGTATCTTGTCCCTCATCCCAACTGTCAAGCTTGTTGCTATGCGATAGCATTGTTGCCGTTGCAGCTAACTACCAGGGTTTTGTTCCCATTTTTCAAGCCACATACGAGCGCGTATGTGAGTGTGTGCGTTTAGAGGCAGGGGGTTGTTTCAGACAAAGCCATGCGGAACTGGGGCCCGAGCCGTGACCTTGGGAAATGTCAGGCCGCCCACAGAGTGGCTTGCCTGTGTCTGCCTCTCCGGTGCAGCTAGGAACAAGAGTGGCGGGGCGTAGCACAACCTAGCTTAACCTAGCGTGGCAAGAGCAGGGTTCAGTCCGAGTTTCTGCCACTGCCTCAGAGACCTCTGGTCAGCAATCTAGCCATTTCTCACTAACAACATTATGGCCATTACTGCCCGTCCTCCCTGGTGTCACATGGAAATGGGTCATGCCTCACATACTTCACTGTTTTGCTCAGGTGACCGAGAGCTCGGTCAGTGAAACGCCCTGACGATGTGCATCAAATGCTCGAACCTTTAACAATGAGATACTGGAAATCAGGAGGACGCTCGCACTAGGGATGTAGCGATTACCAGTTTGACGATAAATCATGATAAATTTCCCCACGGTTAGTATTACCGTTTCATATTTTAAGTATCATTAAAACCATATTTGATTACCGTGATTTGAACAACTCAGGATAAATAAATACTATCCAGCATAAAGTTTTAAGTAACAGTCTCATGTGCGCACAGCATGTAGAGTAGTTTTGGTTTGTGTGAAAAAATGGCGGAAAGTTGGGATGTTTTAAAGAGTGCTAGGGGAATATACAAATGAATATATGAATGAATGAGTTATATGTGACCCTGGACCACAAAACAAGTCTTATGTTGCATGAGTATATTTGTAGCAATAGCCAAAAATACATTGAATGGGTCAAAATTATCGATTTTTCTTTTATGCCAAAAATCATTAGGATATTAAGTAAAGATCATGTTCCATGAAGATATTTTGTAAATTTTCTATCGTAAATATATCAAAACCTAAGTTTTTGATTAGTAATATGCATTGCTAAGAACTTAATTTAAACTAATTTATAGGCGATTTTCTCAGTATTTTGACTTTTTTGCACCCTCAGATTCCAGATTTTCAAATAGTTGTATCTCGGCCAAATATTCCTATCTTAACAAACCATACATCAAGGGAAAGCATATTTATTCAGCTTTCAGATGATGTGTAAATCTCATTTTCGAAAAATTGACCCTTATGGCTGGTTTTGTGGTCCAGGGTCACATATGAATGTTCCTCTGAAGGTTCTTACTGTCTTCAGAAAGATTCAATGGCATTTTGTTTTCATCTTTGCTCCATGTAATACCTAATAAAGTAGTGTTGTTAATCGCAATGCTGCTTTGTACACGGAGGTTACAGGGAAACAGCTGTAATAAAGAGTGGATTCGCAGAGAGTTACTTTTATGCTGCCTTCGTGTGCTATCGGAAATTTCCTATTTCCCACTTATGAAGTCATGATTACGAGCTTGTCGCATTCAAGTGCTTTGTTGTCGGAAAGAATAAAACGTAGCATCCCACTGGTTGACAAGCATATAAACATTCACTGCGCTAAAAAAGTTAGTTTGCTGACGGTTCTGGAATTTCTGTCAAATACATGCTTATTTCGCTGTTTATAAAACATACAATATGCTTAAAATTATTGTTCAGATATAGCCTATAAATACACTACTTTAGCGAAAAGACAAAGTGATGTAGTTGTTTTGGAAAAAAATAATAATGAATAGCACTGACAGCAGCAACCGTTGTCCCCTCACCATGTTTAACATTTATGGCCCGCCCAGCTCAGAAACACTGGTATCAAAATTATCTACGAGTTTACCAGTAGTAAATTGGACTTGAGAGGTCGTTCTCATCCAATTTCCTGTTTTTTTCAAAGCTTTATTTGAACATTTTGTACATGTTATATTATAAACTGTTGTCAGTCATGTTGACATTTAAAATCCGGACATCATTGTTAATGTTATAGTTTTAGTATTTATGCAAACAAAAAGTCATTTTAATAGTTGTTTATTGATTTTAAATATAAAACATTTCCAGCATATTTTTACAATACCGTGACAATACTGATAACCGTGGTAATTTTGGTCACTATAAGAAATTTACATATCGTTACATCTCTAGCTTGCACAAACTTGCATTCACATCAAGTGGTGTGTGTGCGTTGGGTTTATATCTTATTTTCTTTGATTTTTCGAGCTACGAAGCATGCTCTGCTGCATTGTCGGTATCATGGTGCATGGTCGCGCAGGGTCGTGGCAGTTGCCACCCCTTTGGACCAAAGTAAGCAGTGCTGGCCAGATGTGTGTTGACTGTAATGATCCCTACGGGTCGACGGGATACCGTTGCCAGGCAACGGCTTTTCATTTTCCCTGTAAACAGAGAGCTTACTCGCCAGGCTTATGTTGGGGTCGGCAAGGTGAGGCCAGCCTTTATGTGTGCGAGCAAAAGACGAAGAAAAGATGCTCAAATGAATTTTTTTCCAGATCATATTCCGATGTCACAAGTCCCCGGCCTTTTTTTTCCTGCCATCTCCAGGTCTTGTTCTCTCGCACTCTCACCGAGGTGTGAGGATTTAATTTGGTCAAGTGAATGGACACAAAAAACCCTCACTTGATAAGTTTTGACATCCTCCCTCATCTAGGCTTGTTGCTTCCTGACATGCTCTTGTGGAAGGATTGTTAATATGTATCAGGAATATTCACATTCTTTGTTCGCCCTTGTCTGGCAAGCTGTAATGTTTTGCTTATGAATATTGATACACGAAGTGTATATTAATGACCCTTGGTGACCTTAACCCTATCCTTATTGGCTCCCTTGTGGTATTGGCAAGCTCATGAATATTAATCCAGTTCTGTAACCTCCATTACCCTAATCTTTGCTGTCTAGCCTCCCGGAAGGGCCTGTCACCATGGTAACTCTTTTACTACACTCTTTTAGACACTTGGAAAAGAGCATGGTTGAAAAAAGAATAGAAAGCAAGTTATTCCACTGTGCTTTGTGAGGGATGCGTCAGATACTCACCAGGACAACTCTCGATTGCATTATATCGCTCGTCGTTTCAGAAACCATCCATTTTAGTCCTAATAAGAAAAGTCACTTGGAAAAGGTCAATCAATGGCTGTAAGGACAATACTGTCAGCATTTTGTCCTAACAGTTTTTTCCTCCAGTATTTATTAATAATCATGCCATTGCGTATATATTTTTTAATAAGATGCTTGCTTTATAGAATACGACAAATGATAAAGAAATATTGTCAGTTGTCTTGCTGGAAAAGCATTTAGATAAATCATCTTCTTTCCCGTTCACAGATGTGGACACGGTAGAGGATGGAGGGCCAGAGGGTGGCTCAGTAGAGGAGGACAGCTGGTTTGGAAATACCTCCGACAGCCCCTCTGAATCGTCCTACGGTGATGTGCAAGATGAGCTGCGGGTTTCCCCGGACAATGTTCCCCGACCGGACCACGACACCTCAGCCGAGAGCTCCCTGGGCTGCCCGACGCCAGTTCAGCGGGCTTCCCTGGAGCTGCTGGGGCTGGACAGTGGGGTCCTCTCGACCCAGGACATGCTGTCCTCTGAGGTGTCCTCTCTGTACGGAGACTCCAGCCAGGCCCTGGGCAAACCTCTCAGCAGCAACTTACGGCGTCTCCTGGAGGCGGGCTCGCTGAAGCTGGAGGGAGGGGAACTGACCGGGCGTGGAACGGGCAGAGGACCAGAGTCGCCCCCGGTCAGCTTGGTACTGTCTCCGTCTTCGCATCATGCACAGCAGCTGAGTGCCCTGGCGAGGAGGTTGGCTAACAGCAGCAGCAACAACAGCGGCAACTCGAACTCTGCATCACCTGCGTCTGTAGCAACTGTCAAGCAGGAGCCCTGTGACCCATATGGCCCCAGCAATGGCCCTAACTCAGGCAGCAGTGGCTTCGTATGGGTAGGCGTTGCGGATAAATGGCCGTCGACTAGTTGCTCGGCTCCCAGCGGCAACAGCCTATCACCAGACTCCGCTATCCAGAAGTTAAAGGCAGCCGCCAACGCCGTGCTCCAAGACAAGAGTGCGGTGGCCTCCTCCACCTCGGCGTCCTCATCCTCCTCTTCCTCCTCCTCATCCTCTTCAGTCACCTCCTCCTCAATGGCAGCCCTGGGCACTCGCTCTGATGACGCGGTGCGCTTTGAACCGTTCGCTTCACCCTTCAGTCCGCAGTCAGCCAGCTCCACGCTTGCTGCCCTCTCAAAGAAAGTGTCTGAAAGAAGTCAGCAGCAGGTGGGCTCATCTGAGCATCAACCCTCAGCTGGCTCCTTTCTCTCTCTGGTTTCCATGACCTCCTCAGCAGCTCTGCTAAAGGAGGTGGCCGCACGAGCAGCAGGGAACCTTCTAGCTGATAAGAAAGAGCCGGCATTAGTACTGGGAGCCTCCGAAGATGTCAAGCCCCTGTTAGACAGGAACCAGAAGGTGCCCACCCCAACCCAGGCCATGGATCTTCTGCTGCCAACAATCCCCAAGGGAAGGGCCAAGCCCAGCAGTCAAGCAGGTAACGGTTTGTTCCCTAAAATAAATGCATGCCTTTTTTTTGTTTTTGTTTTTGAGCTTTTGAGGGGAAATTGCTGGTTTAAATTTGTAGGATTAAACACTAAAACAAAAATGAAATCAATAGGGATGGGCATTTTTCAAAAATATTGTATTAGAATATTTGGACTCATAAAAAACAAATATTTGAATATTCGTTTATTCGTTTATTTTCAATAATCAAGTTTTTGTCACCATTTCTGAACAAGATTATGATTAGGCATTATACAGAACAATGTTCTACAACAACGTTACGTTATATCTCAAGGTTTTATTTTAGTTGAAAACACGTGTAAACAAAAAAATATAGGCTATATATAAAGAAAAAAGCATTCAAGCTTAAGCAGAGAAAACTGAAATAATAAAGCTGACCATGACAATTACAGTACAGAACTTACATACACTCGAGGTGGCCTATGTTAATCGTGTTTATAATGTTTCACATGTTAATGTTGAGAAAGACAATAATATCAACATGTTCAGGCAAAAGTTGGCTCCTCAGGCCCTGTTTATACTAGTGTGTTTTCATTTTAAGTGTTTTCACTGTGTTTCAGAAACAATCTCCGTCAACACTACACAACTGAAAACGCATGTTACATGACCATTCATGCTCACTGGATCTGCGCATAAATATTGTAAACAGGAAGTTGGTTGCTAGTCACTGACAGGTACAACCATAGATATACTAGATGCCTCATTAGCGACTGTTTCTATGGGCCGCTATACGTAAGCCGTCCGCCATATTGCAGCGGTGAACTTGACGTCATTCACAATAGTAATCACTGAATATTCGAAAGATACCACAAACCTGCACAGAACGGCTCAACGGTTCTCTGCAAACCTACAGTATGGTGAATGACGTCAAAAATACCGTTCCAAGATGGCGGCCGCATCTACGTGCCTGGAGCGGTCGAACAGGGCGTCTATATATGTCTATGGGTACAACAATGAGCATGATGTAATTGTTTACATGGTCGCCAAGGATACACGGAGTGTATGTGGGCAGCCATGCCGTCGATTTCAAAAGTTTTATTTCGTTTACACTGAAACGCAACCTCAGAGTTTTCAAACTGCAGCATTTTCGAATGTCTCCGTTTTTGAGGGTCGAAGCCAGAGTAGTGTAAACGACAGGCGTAACTGTAGCAAAAGTTATGCGTTTTAAAACGCATTAGTGTAAACGTAGTCTCAGTCTTATAACAATAAAAATGCGCGCTCACACAGACGTTTCAGAGACACAAAGATAATGGCATGCTAAGCGAAGTTTCTTTCAGAGCTTTGTGTTTTCTGTTCTTAAAACACTCTCCCTCGAGGAAATTTAAAGAAAGCATATGTCTGAAGATCATTTGGCTATCATTTGACTTCTCGGCTCACTCGGGGTACAGCTGCGCTTACCTGCAGTTGTAAATGCAGTGATGGACAGTCTTTCCTCAGATGACTGGTGTTTGGATTCCATGTGATTTCAAAATGATAACTCAGTTTCAAAAGTAATTCCATTTTGTAAGATCATTTAGTAAGATCATTTTGATCGAAGTAATTCCAAACTTCGCGAGGCAACAGACAAGACAACGAAATTCTGTGATCAAATACAATCAACTTGTTAACACGCTCCACAGGGCCACCCAGTGCATTTAGTTATAACTGACTTTTAGTTGCGTGCTTAGGATTTATCATGGATTCCCTGCATTTATGGCCAGCAAAGCAAAACATAGTAAAATGTGAATAGTGTTTTTATTTTTCGAATAATAATTACAGATCAAATATTTGAATATTTGACTATTTGTGCGCACCTATAGAAATCAAACAAGCTAAAATTCAGATTCTGCAATTATTGTGTCAAAAAAAAGATGCATATATAACCATCTCTTGTGCTATCCTGCAGTCAGGCTCACCTGATAAGACACACCTGAATCCATTAAATGCAGACCTTACTGCAGACCAGTTTCTTGCGTCTCCATGTGCAGTAATGGAAGCTCTAGGAAGGTGTCAGAAACACACAGTTGCACAGTGCTTTGTGTCCTAAAATAACCAGGGAAACTGTGTATTTCAACTTTTCCACCAAGCACCACATACTTTTAGAGAGTGAATTTGCATTTTCATTCAGCCCTTATTGTATGGACACTTTATGTTTTGGGACACCTAAAAATTACACCAAAAGGGACTTTAATGACATTGAATTGAAAATGCATAGACATTGATATGGAGTTGGCCCCCCACTTTGCAGCTATGAGGGCTTCCACTATTCTGAATGCTTTCCAAATGATTTTGGAGCGTTTCTGCGGGAAATTTTGCCCATTCATCCAGTAGAGCATTTGTGAGGTCAGGAATTGATGTTGGACGAGAAGTCTTGGCTCGCAAAAACTCTGTTTATCCAACAATTTATCCCAAAGGTGTTTGATGGGGTTGAGGTCAGGGCTCTGTGGAGGCCACTCAAGTTCTTCCACACCAGACTCATCCAGCCAAGTCTGACCTTGCTTTGTGCACTGGGGCATAGTCATGCTGGAATAGATAAGAGCCTTAACTGTCCCATTGTACAAAAAATATTTTGGTATGCTGATGTATTAAGACTTCCCTTCACTGGACATAAGAGGCCTAGCCCAACCTCTGAAAAACAGCCCCATACCATTATCCCTGCTCCACCAAACTTTACAGTTGGCAAAATGTAGACAGGCAGGTAACGTTCACCTGGCATCCGCCAAACTGCCATACTCTGCCAAACAGAGAAGTGTGATTCGTCACTTCACAAAACATGTTTCCACTGCTCCAGAGTTCAGTGGTTGCTTGCTTTACACCCCTCCGTCTGCTGGCATTATACTTGGTGATGTGAGGTTAGCATGCATCTGCTTAGCCATGTTCTTAAACGCTTTCACTTTCCAATAATACCACTTATAGTTGACTGGAATATCTAGCAGGGATAAAATTTCACAAATTGACTTATTGCATAAATATTTATATTTACATCAAATGTTAACTATTGCTGCACATTAATAAAGATAAAACAAAATGCTATAAAAATAAGTAAATTAGTAAATAAATGCTAGACAATTTTGAATTAGATCATTACTCTCCTCTATTGTGTTTACATTAGAATAATTTCTTAACCGTAATTATTTTTTTTAAGGTAGCAGTGCCTAAATGTTTGATTATTACACCACTGAAGAATGCACTGTGTAGTGATTTAGTAGTGCCATAAGG
>JAFVLL020028832.1:0-12766 GCA_021397915.2 Tor tambroides | reverse complement strand
CATATCATTTTTGCTATATGTAATGCAAAAACTTTGAAGCTCAATATCTCAAAACCACTCAGAATGCAGATAGAACCTTATAATTCCAAGGTGACAATTTTTTAGAAACAATTTTTTTTTTCAAGATTCTTTGATGAATATGAAGTTCAAATGTAAACATCTTTACTGTCATTTTTAATAAATGTAATGATCAACTAATTACTTATTTACAAATGATTATAATTAATTATTTACTGTCAGCATTAACTTCTTTAAAAAAAAGTGTGTAGTACACAATGGAAGTAAACAGGGCCGATTTTTGAAGATTTAAAAACAGAAGCTTATAGTTTGTGAAGCTTATAATTTTATGCATTGTAATTTTATTAAAAACTTGTGTATTATTTGAGCTGTAAAACTGTTTAAATCATAATTTTACAGTCATTTTAGAGTTGTATGGTATTATATTTTCATGGCAACAAGTTTACAGAATTTAATATAACTTTAATATTCCACTGTAAGGACCTCATGTTAAAAAGAAAAAGAAATCTAATCAACATTACGCCACAAATGCTGTCAGTTGAGCTTAACTTCTACTAATCCCGGAATATTGCTTTGAATATGGCCTGGAAATTGTAACTTTGTTACCAATTACACATTGTTGTGTAAGCATATTAGGAATGTCTGATCTACTGAAACATCATGCAAAACAAGCTACTATAAATGTTTTCACACCAGCCTTGTTTCTTGGCCTTTCTTGTGAGTGTGATACGCCGGATGGAACTTTGGCAAGCATAAGCATATTTCATAAAGTTTCATCACATCCATTCTCACACATACAAAACACACACACACACGTGTCACAAATAGCACTGCCCCAAAAGATGAGCCTCAACATGTGCTACATCCCCCACACAAGGGCCTAATTGTCCCTGGAAGCCACATTTACCTTCCTTTCCTCACATCTCTCCACATCTCAGTCAGAACATGCGGTCTCTGAATGTGCAGACACCTTCGTTCTGCATAGTTAATGGGTTGGTTCTCCTCTAGGGGTGTCGCGATATACCGGTATTGACGATAACCGTGATATTCAAATCATGAAATATCGACATCGTGTTAATTTAGGTTGTGACGATATACCGGTATTGGCCATAACCATTATATTTAAAATGAACAGGACGCTTATGATAACACGACACACAAATAGCCTACTCCAGCGCCAGTACCTGGTTTACCTCCAAGGTGGCAGTATTGCACCTTAACGCTGACACCTGTCAAACAAGACGACGACGCAGCACGCGGCCGCGCTACTCCGAGAAGAACCATGTTCAATATTATCCAGACAGTAAGTTGCCATTATTTTACTAGTCATGGAATGGGAAATGTTACATTAACCTGTTAACAGCGGTTTCCTGTGTTCATGTATTTAAATAAAGGGGTGATTCTTTTAATAAGTACCGCGTTTTCTTTACTCGTCTAATTTTTGTATTTGTATTTGCAGTCAAGTCATGGCCAATACTGCCTTTGTGTAGCAATTGATTTCTTTGTTCAAATCTATTACATGATTAAAACTGATCTAGAAAAACTGAGCGACCACATTAAACTCTGTAAAATGTTAAGTTGGTCACAGTGCCATGCATGCACTTAATGTCTCATCTGTGGCCGTTCTAGGCGCACATTAAAACTGAATTAGAAGCGCGTTAACTGCATGACTTCATTGGCGCTGGCGCAACTAAGCTAGATCTCCAGCTAAGATGGCACCGAGCATGGCAGCCACAGTGCTTAGCTCTCCAGTGTTTGTACTGTTTTTGTTAGTTTTTCCTGTTTTTTGTTCCTCAAACACGATCAGTTTTACCAGGGATGAACTGCTGAACATTCAGCAGAACACACCACAAAATCTTTTACCGGATTTCGATTATTCTGACGTTTTGCTGAACGTTGTAGTTGGCGGAGCTGCGGCGCTGATCAAACGCTTCAGGACGCGCAGACGGGGGAAGTGAGCCGGCGCGCTCGTGAAGCTCAGACAGCGCGGATTCAGAACGCCGCTGCCTAGCATCCATCTGGCGAATCTCCGCTCTCTACCCAACAAAACGGACGAACTCCTTCTGCTCTCCCGGATAAACAAGGATTTTTCAAACTCGGCTGCTCTGTGCTTCACGGAAACCTGGCTGAACGACGCCATTCCGGACAGCGCGCTTCATCTGCCGGGCTTTCAGCTGTTTAGAGCGGATCGCGACGCAGAATCAACGGGGAAATCGCGCGGCGGCGGGACGTGCTTTTACATCAATGAAAGGTGGTGTACAGATGTAACTGTGTTAAAGAAGATGTGCTGTCCCGATCTTGAAACACTCTTCATTAACTGCAAACCGTTCTACTCGCTGCGGGAGTTTTGCTCGTTCATTCTGGTGAGTGTTTACATTCCTCCGCAAGGGCAAGTGAGCTCGGCTTTACAGAAACTCGCTGATATGATCACAGAGAGTGAGCAACAATACCCGGACTCTGTATTAATCATTCTCGGGGACTTTAATAAAGCAAATCTCTCACGTGAACTGCCAAAATACAGACAGCATGTTACATGTCCCACCAGAGACAGTAATATACTAGATCACTGTTACACAGCAATAAAGAATACATATCACTCTGTCCCACGGGCAGCTTTGGGGCTCTCTAATCACTGTTTAGTTCATCTCATACCGACCTACAGGCACAAACTAAAATCAGCTAAACCTGTATTAAGGACTGTAAAAAGATGGACTAATGAAGCAGAGCGGGATTTACAAGCCTGTTTCTCTCTCACTGATTGGACTGTTTTTGAAGCTGCTGCCACCGATCTGGACGAGCTCACAGAGACTGTAACATCATATATCAGTTTCTGTGAGGATATGTGCATTCCTACCAGGACTCATTTAACTTACAACAACAACAAACCATGGTTCACTGTAAAACTCAGCCAGCTCCGTCAGGCCAAAGAAGATGCTTTCAGGAATGGGAACAGTCTCTTGTATAAACAGGCCAAATACACACTGGAAAAGAAGATCAGAGTGGCAAAGAGGAATTATTCTGAAAAGCTACGGATTCAGTTCTCTTCTAGTGACACGGCTTCAGAGTGGAAAGGTCTGAAAGACATCACCAATTACAAGACAACATCCCCCAGCACTGTGGAGAATCAACAACTGGCAGACGATCTGAACGAGTTCTACTGCAGGTTTGAAAAAACACCATTCACACCTCCTGCAACCCCTGTCTACCCCACACCCTGAAAGAACTCAGAAAGAACAAAAAGATCAGAAAGAACAAGAGAAGAAAGGCACCAGGCCCAGACGGTGTGACACCAGCCTGTCTGAAAACTTGCGCTGATCAGCTGGCCCCCATCTTCACACAGATCTTCAACAGATCACTGGAGCTGTGCGAAGTCCCCTCATGCTTCAAATGCTCCACCATCATCCCCGTCCCAAAGAAACCCAAAATTACTGGACTTAATGACTACAGACCTGTGGCTCTAACGTCTGTGGCCATGAAATCATTTGAAAGACTGGTTTTGGCTTATCTGAAGGACATCACTGGACCCTTACCCCCTGCAGTTTGCCTACAGAGCAAACAGGTCTGTGAATGATGCAGTCAATATGGGACTGCATTATGTTCTGCAGCATCTGGACAGACCAGGGACTTATGTGAGGATCCTGTTTGTAGACTTCAGCTCTGCTTTTAACACCATCATCCCATCACTCCTCCAGCCCAAATTAACTCAGCTCTCCGTGCCCACCTCCGTCTGTCAGTGGATCACCAGCTTCCTGACAGACAGGCAGCAGCTAGTGAGGCTGGGAAAATTCTCATCCAGCACCCGCACCATCAGCACTGGTGCCCCTCAGGGCTGTGTTCTCTCCCCACTACTCTTCTCCCTGTACACCAATGACTGCATCTCTAAAGACCCCTCTGTCAAGCTCCTAAAGTTTGCAGACGACACCACACTCATCGGCCTCATCCAGGATGGTGACGAGTCTGCTTACAGACAGGAGGTTAAAGAGCTGGCTATCTGGTGCAGTCTCAACAACCTGGAGCTGAACACGCTCAAAACAGTGGAGATGACCTGTGAACTTCAGGAGAAACCCCCCTGCTCTCCCCCCACTCACCACATTAAAGACATCAGACACCTAAAGACAGGTATTTGTTTTTTAATTTTTTTTATTGTTTTATTCAGTTGCATTTGAAGAGAATGTTTGTTTTTTTGTTTGTTCACATTGAGTCCATTGTGAAAAAGGCCCAGCAGAGGCTGTACTTCCTTCACCAGCTGAGGAAGTTCAACCTACCACAGGAGCTGCTGAAACAGTTCTACTCCGCCATCATTGAATCCATCCTCTGCACTTCTATAACTGTCTGGTTCAGCTCAGCTACCAAATCTGACCTCAGAAGACTACAGAGGGTAGTCCGGACTGCTGAGCGAATCATTGGTACAACCCTCCCCACTCTCCAAGAACTGTACTTATCCAGAGTGAGCAAAAGGGCTAAGAAAATCACTCTGGACCCCTCACATCCAGCACACTCCATCTTTGAACTGTTGCCGTCTGGTCGACGCTACAGAGCTCTGAGCACCAGAACGACCAGACACAGGAACAGTTTCTTCCCTCAGGCAATCCAACTCATGAACACTTGACAATAAATGCAGAACACACAACTCTATAATACATTATTTATTTAACACACATAATTATATACATTTCAAATTTGCACATATCATAACTGTACATACATAATTGCCTATATTATATATTGTGTTTTTTGCTATTTTGTACATTGTCTATTTTGTATATTTGTATATTATTCTCTTTATTCTTTTTATTATCTGTGTCTTGTCTTGTCGCTGTCATTCTGTTGCACTGTGGAGCTTCTGTCACTAAAACAAATTCCTCGTATGTGTAAACATACCTGGCAATAAAGCTCATTCTGATTCTGAACTATAGGTTAAAGAGATTAAAAACGGGGACACAAGTTAACAGGTTAAAGTAAGTGTTTTGATGTTAATATTTATTCATCATACTGCTGAACTTGACAGTATTTTCTCTCTTGTTATTTCATAGGGAGCTTCAAAGAAGACAGAGAAAGCCAGAGTCTCAGGTCAGCTGTGACCTGAAGAAGAAGAAGTGAAAATGCATATGCCCTGTGTTTATCGGTATCCTTCTGTTCATTGAGTAAAAAGAAAAACTAAATAAAGTAAAAATTAATTTGGCTGATTCCCTAAGGTTTCTATAGATATCGCGATATATCGATATCATGAATTCTTTTGGACACAATAACCGTGGTGTGAAAAATCTAATATCGTGACAACCCTATTCTCCTCATTAGCCTATCAGTGGGAGAGAATGGAGGTTTTATCAAGGGCTAATCAACGTACCCCCATCTTCCCGCTTATGAGAGCAGAGCCCGAGGTGGAGGACCGCAGGGTGCAGAAAGAGCTATCATTAACCATTTCAACTGCACACCAGCACCACAAATAAGATGTTTACCCCACTCTCACATCACCACTCAGTTTCTTGAACGATTCAAATAAGGCCAACCTGTTTGAAGAAACGTTTCCTTCATTTAACGATGAATCTGTCCATTTTAAATGAGGCAAAAAGGAAGAGTGACATAACTGAGATCTCGCTTGCTCTCTTTGAACACCTGTGAAGGAGACGCTAAACAAAGGATGTCAGAAAAGTGGATTTTTCAAGGAGTACAATGAAAGGATGGAGGAGGAGGAGACAGAAAGTGTGGCAATCCAAATTCAATGGCTATTTGCAGAAACAAAGCTATATTCTGAATAGCATACTAATATCGCTCTTACTATTTTTTATGAGATACAGTACTATATCCCACCATGCAATGCACTCAACTGGACTATACCCAGTGTGACAAAAGAACCAAATCCAATGCATTTTGTATTATTAACATCTCATTTTTGACTTTAATTTAATTTAAATGGGTTGCTTCTCCTCTAGGGGTGTCGTGATATACATTTTGGTTTTGTTTGCTAAATGTTTTATTAAATTTTAATTTTTGTTTCGAAGAAATTCATACTTTTATTAAGCAAGGGTGCATTAAACTGATTAAAAGTAACAGTAAAGAAGTTTAAAATGTTACAATATGTATCACAGTATCAACAAAAATATTAAGCAGCACAACAGTTTTCAACATTGGTAATAATAAATGTTTCTTGAGCAGCAAATCAGCATATTAGTATGAACTCTAAAGGATCATGTGACACTGAAGACTGGAATAATGATGCTGAAAATTCAGCTTTGCCATCACAGGAATATATTACATTTTGAAACATATTCCAATAAAAACTTATTTTAAATTGTAATACTATTTCACAATATTACTGTTTTTACTGTATTTTTGATCAAATAAATGCCTCAGTGAGCTGAAGAGACTTCTTTCAAAAATATAAAAAAAATTGTACTGAACCCAAACATTTTAATGATACTGCACATAAAATAAACATTTATTATGAATTGTTTACTTACTTTTTAAAAAAAATATATATCAGGTGGTATTAGAGAGAGTATAGGAGAAAGTGCCAGACCACTCATATAAAATTAAACGCTCAAATCAAAATTGATTTCAATGAACACTCAACATAAGGGAGAAACTAGGTCATTGGGAGCACATGGGGAGGAAAACAAACATACTGACAGTCCATGGGTGTGACAAAAATGCTCAATATGGCATTTGATATGATTTGTTTACTCTAAAACGTGTATGCACAATAACTGGACCTGCAGAAAAGTGACTTCAGTTAAAGAAGCAGCATTTATTCCACTGTTATCTGATTTTATTGTTCATTTGAAATTAATTTGCAAAACATAATATTCATAAGCAGTTTTAGAGAGTTTGGTCTTTCAAAATTCAAGCAGATAGGAGGTATACTTGCATTCCTATTACTACATAGAAAACAGCTACCTTGAGGAGATCTCAAGACTGCTGCCGAGTGAATTTACATGATTTAAAGGGACTTTCAATTTGGGCAGTATACAGTAAGTAGTAAGCTACTATTCCATTACAGCCATAGAATTTCTACCAACACTCACTCATAATTAACGGTTTTAAAGCATTTTTAAAATAGAACAGTTAGTGAGGCAACATACTGCAAGAATATGTCCATATCCAACAGGGAGAAACTTTCTAATTCAAGTTTGATTGTAATAAATTAATGATGGTGAAACAGAGCTCCAAATGCAAAAGAGATGTTCAGCCTCAGCCCATCTTTTAGACATAAAGGACAAAAATACCGTATGTGTGCACATGAAGGGGTGAAGGAACAGAATGGGAACACACAGGGAAAGGACATCTTCCATCACATAACTGACAGATTGTAATCATCAGTGCCCAGATGACCCACGTCTAGCTGCATAACTGTCAGCCTGCTATGTTTATGCTTACACTTCATGAATATTGATATTATTTCTTAAATGTCACTGAAGTTGAGGAGCGCTACATCATGATAAGCCACAGCTCCACTTTAGCAAATGCCAAAGCAACAAAAGTTGAACCGAGAAACGTGCCTCTCAAATTCATGAGTACTACACAAAACCTGGAGTGTAAAAGATAAATATGAAGACGTTTACGGGGCAGAAGAAAACGATGAAAAGATAAAGTAAAACAACCTAAGATAAATGTTCCCTTTCAGAACAGACATGCAATGGCAAATAAAATTATCATGTTTATTATCACACACACACACACACACACATAATTTATATATAAATTATGTATGTGTGTGTGTGTATGTGATAATAAACATGATAATATATATAAGTGCTGTCAAACGATTAATCAATCACAGCCAAAATAAAAGTTCTTGTTTACATAATATATGTGTGTGTACTGTGTATATTTATTATGCATATATAAATACACAAATTGTATATAGTTAAGAAAAATATGTTGTTTATATATTAAATGTATTTATATATAAATTATATGAATATAAATATATACACATGTAATATTTTCAAAATATATACTGTGTGTGTATTTATATATACATAAATATAAACAGTGTACACACATTATGTAAACAAAAACTTATATACACACACACACACATATATATATATATATATATATATATATAATATACAAAATAAAAAATAGTAATAAAATCTATAATAAAATACATAAAATAAAGTATTATTATACTTTAAAATAGCTGTTTTAATCGATTTTCTGAAGCTGAATTTTCAGAAACTATTTTTGTTGCTTCATATTTCTGTGGAAACAGTGATACAGTACCATTTAAAGGGAAGGAAGGAAGGAAGGAAAAAGAAAGAAAGACTTTTATTCAGCAAGAACATTAAATTGATCTAAAGTGACAATAAAGACAATGTTACAAAATATTTCTATTTCAAACCAAGGCTGTTTACAAATAAGCTGTTTAAGAACCATCAATGATAATTGATAACAACAGAGAGCACCAAGTCAGCCTATTAGAATGATTTCTAAAGGATGACACTACCTAAAGGTGACAATGAAGACTGTAATGCCTGCGGAAAATTCAGCTTTGTAATCACAAGAATAAATTAAATCTTAAAATAGATTAAAATGGAAAACAATTATTTTAAATAGTAATAATATTTCACAATATTACTGTTTTTACTGTGTTTGATCAAACAAATGCAGCCTTAGTGTGCATAATAGACTTCTTTGACTAGTAAGTAACTACCTAGCCACCACTCAGATTACTCAAGAAACTACTTAGTAATGCCCTAGCAACAACTCAGGACTCCTTAGCAAGGACATACCAACCACAACACACTAGTATAATTTCAGTGTCTCTTCCATTGGCAAACACCACTGTAGTATGTGATTGTGATATGAGAATAACTAGTATGACATAACTACAGCTTGCAGCTACAGACATACAGTTCTCACTCTTTTTACATCAATATCCAATTATTTCAGACCATGAAACCAGTCTTGATCAGTCTGAGTGAAATCTAGATTGCACCCTGAAGGGAGCGATACGGAGATACACTATCCTTATTCAACAGGAGTGCTCCCTGCTCCTGTGACTGGCATTCTGGGTAGATGAAAGAACAGCTCCACCTGCCACAGTCATTCAGATGTGCGAGTGAATGCTGTCGCTGACAGTCAGACTCTCATCTTCAGTTCTGCCTTTTGTCTGATTATTGGTGAGAGCTGACAGCCAGGGCACTGAGATCTGACACACTGACAGGTCATTATAGCTGTTGGCAATGTAACTTTGGACCTAGACATTTTTGGTGTGTTGCTCAGATAGCATTCATTTTTAGAGAAATTGAGAAGGTGGTGTCACTTCTCTCAGAGCTCAGATTATGAGACTCTTTGAGTGAAAACACGTTATTTATTGGTGTTTCTCACACACAGAATTAGTAATGAAGTGTTTGATAATACAGTATAGAGGGATTCCACACCTTCTGACCAATGATTTTATCATTACTGGACAAAATTATTGTACACAACTGCACTCATAAAGTCAATTTCTAGCCAATAACACATTTTAGACACACTTTGGAAAAAATTCTACCATTAAGCTTAACTACAGAAATTTCCAATAAATAATGTCTGCAATAATGGGAAAAAAACACCCCGAAAACATGTGCAGACACACAGACTGTACAGCAGATTGCTTTTTAAAATGGAGTATGGTTGATCAGACCATCATTTGTCTCCAGTCCATTCCAACTCGCTGTCTGACAGCTAATCTAACTACGTTTGGGAAATCTCTCTCTCAGGCAAAGTAATTTCGGGAACATGGATTTTAATGGACAGAAGATAAAAAACTTTGCAATAAGTGAAGCCAGGAGGCAAGAACATCTACCTGTGAATGATCACTTCTAGGCATTTCATACCATAAAAGTTGCATTTTTAATGGAGAAAGATGAAAACATTAACATTAGAAGTCGGAAAGAGACTAATCACTGAAAACCAGATATAAGGCCATTTACCTTGGATTTGAAGCACACATTAGGCCAAGTTGCACAGGTCCAGTGAGAAAAAGCCTCTGGAGTTGCCAAACACAAACCATGCATTCAGCACATTTTCAAGGGCACAACATGGAAACGGCCAGAATGCATTAGAGGCCCTTCACCCCAGAGACTGAGGGCCCATCATGACTTACTGTCCACATTCTGGAGTGCCTTCTTTGTGATTCAGAGCATGGCGGATTTGTGACCATCTCTCTCTGCTTGATGGTGCTTGAGCTCTGAGCAGCTGCAGTGCTCTAAATGCAGGCAGGGTCAGCGGCAGGTCTTTACTCTTTGTGACTGCCACAGTTTAAAAGCTTGTTCAGGCACACAAGTGCAGTTTCCTATACTTACACTCATTCAAGAGCTGCCAGCTAAACAAACAAACACTAATCTTGATCAAGGGTCAACAGACTGCCACCGCTGATTCTGAGATTTCAAAATGCAACACTGTTTTTTTTTTTTTTGTAAACCCATTTGCTTCTAAAGCACACTAATCTTCAATTTTGGTTTTGGTTAGATTTTTTAATGTTTTTGAAAGAAGACTCTTAGGTTCAACAAAACTACAATTATTTGCTTAAAGTAAAAACAGTAATATTTTTTGAAATATTATTACATTTTAAAATAGTTGTTTGCTATTTTAATGTATGTATTTTAAAATGTAGTTTATTCCTGTGTTTTAAAGCTGAATTTTCAGTATCATTACTCTAGTCTTCAGTGTCACATGATCCTTCAGAAATCATTATAATATGCTTATTTGGTGCTCAAGAAATATTTCTTATTATTACCAATGCTGAAAAATATTGTGCTGCTTAAAAGTTTTGTTGGAAATTGTAATAGGCTACATTATTTTTTCCAGGATTCTTTGATGAACAGAACATTCAAAAGAGCAACATTTATTTGAAATATAAATCATTTGTAGCATTAGAAATATCTTCACTGTCACTTTTGATCAATTTAATGCATTCTTGCTGAATAAAAGTATTAGTTTCTTTATTGACCACAAATGTTTGAATGTTAGTGTGAATTTTATATATGAATATATATATATATATATATATATATATATCTGTTTCTGAACTTTCTCTACCCCAGCCCAGTTTTCTCCTCTCACAGCTCCAGATGAATGAGCGATATTCTTGGTAGCGTAATACAGACCGAATTTAATTAACACTGTCATACTTCAGCTAAAGATTTGATAATGACTCCCAGTGTACAGCTGGAAAGTGAGAGATGAGCTATCAAACGCAGAGAGAAACTATCACAGTGGGATAATCCACTCAAATTAGATTTAGCCAAAACCCACAGATATGAAATTTAAGTCATTGGGGCACTCAATACAATAGCATGCATACAGTAAGTGACATTTTCAGATAAATGAGTCTGACCCATAATGGCACTGAATACTGGAGGAAACAGGTTAAGAGGTGTGAAGAGCAATCCAATCACGACTGTAGTAATATCACATTGCTTTTGTTTGTTGATCTAGAAATGTAAATTTGCTTCAGGCAACATCAGAGAAACTAAATATCATGATATTTCTCTCTTAATAGACATTAGCTTATAGCTCATAAACATGGCGTTTTTACTCTTTGAAAATGTATTTGGTTTATTAGCTTTATTTTACAACATTAAACACAATTTCACAAGTAATCCCATTTAAAATCTCTAATGTACGAGTCTCGGGGCGTTTGGAATTGGAAAAATTGTTGAAAGCATGATGCACCAAGCTCAGCTCGCAGCCCATAAAGAACAAACAGTGCAGCTAAACAGAAGACGTTCTTCAAATGTTCTTCATGGCGGGATTTCCAGGAGGAATGATGAGGTCCTTTGAGAACAGGTACGAAACGTCGCAAAATGAAGATTTTACAGTGTGGTTTTCTTTTGAGACACTCATGCACACACTCAAAGAACGGAATCACCATAAGTGAATATGTGAATGTCTAATAAGATTGAGAGTGGTGAGAACAGATTCCCACTGGTGAGCTGGCAAAGCCTTCATAACCTGACAGGGAGATTTCTCAGCGAACATATGCCACCTGCTTTTCTTGCTCATTCACACGTTCTCATACATTCACCTACAAATATATATATATATATATACACACAGTGCCTTGCAGAAGTATTCAAACCCCTTCATTTTTTTTTACGTTTTGTTATGTTGCAGCCTTACCTTAAACCGCTTTAAATTACTTTTTTTTCCGCAACAATCTACACTCCACACACCATAATGACAAAGCGCATAACAGGTTTTTAACATCTTTGCAAATTTATTATACATAAAAACATAAATGATTCCATTGCATAAGTATTCAAATCCTTATCTGGGACAGTTGAAATTTAGCTCAGGAGATGTTACTACACTTTGAGTGAAGTTAACCTGTGGCAAATTCAATTGAATGGGTATGATTTGGAACGGCACACACATCTTAATAAAGGTCTAACAGCTGACAATGCATATCATAGCAAAAACCAAGCCCTGAGGTCAAAAGAACTGCCTGTAGAGCTCAGAAACAGGTTTGCGTCAAGCCACACATCTGGGGAAGTATTCAGAAAAAATTCTGCTGCACTGAAGGTTCACAGAATCATGTAGCCTTCATTGTCCATAATGGAAGATGTCTGAAACAACTAGGGCTCTTCCTAGAGCTGGCCTCCTGGCTAAACTGAGCAACTGATGCAGAAGGGCCTTGTCTAGACTAGTGACCAAGAAGTTGATGGTCACTCTAGTTGAGCTCCATTATCATATATGCAGATGGGAGAAACCTACAGAAGGACAAACATCACTGCAACACTCCACCGATCTGGGC